>SNQJ01S0082898.1:35051-47517 GCA_010110895.2 Picea sitchensis
TGATATATCTAATCATATTATAATAGAATTATAATATAATATAATTAATAAAAGAAAAAAATATGCAATAATAAATATCAAATTGATTATAGTTAATCATTTTCCCCCGTAAATAAATAAATATGCATATATGTGTGTGTGTGTGCGTTTGTGGAATTATGTGAAAATTTGGTATGGAGTTGTGTGCCATGGAGGAATTGAATTATATACCTTAATTAAGGTCAATCAACCTACGTATATTATGGATAAATTAACCTCATTGTGTTATAATATAATTACTCATAATTATCATATGAGTAATTAATTGAATTAGTGCTAAACTACTTCTAAGGTGGAGAAAGAGAAAGTAAAACCTTAGTAATTACAGGGCCATGAGTATTAGGCTAAGAAAAATTAATTACTGGATAATTAGTTTGCGGAGAATAATTATCCTTAATGAGGTTTAAGTAATTAATTACCAAAGAATGGTATTCTACGAAATATTAATTAAGTATTTTAATTGGACTATAGGAGAGGGGAAAATGTCATCCTCTAGTTGAGAAAGACTAAGCACCCTACGGTGACATGGAGAATTAATGCTAACTAAGAATATCAGTGTGATGGTGCACGTTAATATTCAATGGGTTGACGAGTTGAGTGGGGTCCAATAGGATTGGTAAACCTTAGGTACCAAATGGATCCTAACCGTAGGTCAGGAGATCTAGCATGCATTGAGATTGTCCATCAAAGAGAAAGGGAATATTCCTCGATGCCATATTCATCAAAGGTAAGTTAATAATGTGTTGGGAGAAGACCCGAGTTATGATGGATGCAGGCCTATGTGGATCGAAGTTCCACTCTGGAAGGCTAGACTAGTGCCACATCAATACTAGGGTGTCACCACATCAATTGGTGTGGACAATGTGAGGTCACGAGGATGGAACGTGGCAGTAAGAGAGATATTTCCTATGTAAACACAAGAACTTGGAAAGGTCATAACCCCCGTTCCACAACTCAGTTCTGAGTGAACTTACCATTGTTGGAAAGTTATTTATCATCAAAAGACGATGGATTTGTGATAGAGAATATTTGAGATGATTGAGAAAAGAGAAAAATTTATACCACATCCCTTAAAAAGGTACTTATGGGTTGGGTGTGTGACACAAAGACTCGCTACTTGTCAATAAATGAGAGGAAATGGGAGATCAAAAGAATATTGCATGGTCTCTTGGAGAAGAGGGTAAGAGGTAAGGGACGGGATCAAGTGTAGAAAAATACCTCATATTCACCTGTGAATATTCATGAAAATATCCAAGATGAAAATACTTTTGCTTTGAAGAATGAGTCTTTTATTGTACTGAGGTGGCCACATCCTGGTATTCCTCCAAAATTTAGGACGAAAGTAGTCGAGTGTCCCCGAATAAATATGTAATCATGTCATGATTAGGCTCCCAAACATATGAATCATATACGCATGAAAAGTATCCCTCTGAAGATGACAACTCAAACCCTTTTTCTTGAGGGATACCCTCAATGTCGTAAATGGGGTCTCTATTTAAAATGAGACGACCAAAATCCCACCTATTCCTACTAGTCTGTATGAAAGTGTTTATATTCTCATCAACTATATGTAAAGGTTCTCTCACAATACCATCAGAAAAAATGACCATCTCTGTGTCTTTGTGTGCAAAAGGAGTAGAGGCATGGACATCTTCAACAGGCTCCTCACATTCATCATTGAGTCTAGTTTCTTCATGAACAGGAGGAGAGCACGGCTAGACAAATTCAACTACATCATGTGGGAGAAAAGATAATGACGCTTCAACATGTTTCACTTTATCAAGATTATTTTTTCTCTTTACATGCATGCTCCTCCATCGAATCTTCATCACACAAGGCTTGATTCTTAATGTAGAGTGCTTCATGTGAAATTTTTCAAAAATATTTGTCACATCCAATGGATCCTCTAACACCTCTTCATTTCCAAAGTCACAGAATAAAGTGTCATCAGTATCTTCAAAAGGATTACAACTCGTCATGTTCTCTTCTTAATGTGGGGAAGGAACAAATTCCTAGATTTCTTCATCAAATGGAAGGGAAGATATGATCACTTATTCTTCATCAAATGTCTCGTCCAAATCTTCATTGTCAAGGGCAAGAAACAACTCTTTTATGTGATTCATCATTTCCTTAGTAGCTTTATTAGCATCCTTTTCCTTTTCCATCTGTAGAAATTCCATCTTCGAGTCATAACAAGTTATGGATGAGGGTTCATCCCATGGTGTCATAATTCCATTGATCGAAAGGACACCTCAATGGAGTCACTAGGTGAGATCAAGTCTCACCTAAGGAGGTAAAGGGAGGAAGAGGGAAAGGTGGGTTCGTGGAAGGTGGAGTCGTCAGATGAGATTTAAGAATATCTCATTAAGAAAAGTGGAAAGGGAACGTCCCATGGGTGGAGACTCCAAGAAAACTGGGGAAAAGGCTTTGGGATAGCTTGCCAAAGTGTCGTTAGGGTTTGGATGAGGATTCAAAATCCTCCTCTGAAACGGCACCAAAATTTTATCGCACAAGTTTTAGGTTGGTAAAATCTCGACCCAACCACCAAGTGGCAACAACTAAGGGATACTATACCCAATGTCACCTCGATACAGGTCCCACACTTCAAGGGTAGCTCGGTAACTCTAGGGAGGCGATCCTGGTGACCCTAGGGGATTGAGATGGATGGAAAGGAAGGAAGAGAAGGATCCCCCTAAATGTCAATGATGGAAGAGGAAAGTGGCATTTATGACTTGTCTCTAGGTGATTTAAAGTTGCCAAGTCTTTGGATACCTGCAAAAGTGTTTGTACCTTCCCGAGACACAAGAAATGCCACACTTGCATATAGTATGTTAGGCAGACAATCAAGTTAATTTGTGTGTCTCTAACTGTAGAAATAATCAATAATCTATATCAGCATATAAAAAATAACTAGAGCTGAAAAATGAGTGCTAAAATTCCAATTGAATAGGCAAGAGACAAGCTAGTAAAGAATAGTTTACCTCAACAATGATAAAGCAATAATTTAGCACAAAAGAAATATTGTCACAAAAAGCTATCTGCAGCTATATTTATTAGCCTTATTTATGTAACAAAATTATTATTACATAAATATATTCAACCACTAAAACTTGCTCAAAACTTGTCAAACGATGTGTTGTACTTAGTCGATTTTGTGGGCAGATTTTAGGCAATTTTCACCGGTTACATTAAGAGTTATCAAAGAGTTTGATTGGAATTTTATACAGCCCTATAGGTTGTAGATTAAATTTGTAACAACGGAAATAAATACTTGGAGAAATGAAACGCCCTATTGTCTCAAGAAAGCATTTATAGCATAGATTTTATTCAACTAGGAACAACTTAAAAATCACGAAATTTCACGTTTCCCAAAGCAACAATTTTATATCTCCAGTGCAACAAGTGATGACTAGTGCCTTTAATGAATGGTTTAATGGAGTCAAGAAAATAAATAGCTAGAGGTACTACCTCCTTGGGGGTCTAAATCCTCTTACTCCCTAAGGCAAGTATCCCTAGTTAGCATTTAGGCTAAGAGGGTATATGCACTTATACTTCTCTTAGGAAACCCTTGTTAAACCAATAAACTTTAAGAATAAAATGATGGAGGATAAGGTGGGGGTGTATTTTCTTATACTTCCCACCTAGATCTATCAAAATAACCTTGACTTGAATAACAAATGACATCACAAATTAAAATCCTTACCAATTCAAGGAAAAAATGCTAAGACAAACCATCACAATAGAAAAAGAAGAGCCTTCCAAGGCTAGAACATCACCTTCATCAACCAATACCCAAGAATATATCCATACACAAGATAACAAGAGAGAAAATATCCAAAGATATTGAAAATTGTAGTCCAAGGCCTCTCCAAATGGAAGATATATGATTCAAAATGAGATCTTATGATTTTTATTTATACAAAATGTCACTAACATAGTTTGTCCACATAATTTTAGGGTAAACCACAATATTAGGGATCAACAAACCTAATATTTCCCCTTTGCACAAATAATATTAAACAATTCATCTTTAAATTCACTTTTACACAAAAGGAAACCCTAACTTAAGGTGACATCACCCCTTTAGGGGACGTTTTGACACTAGGAGCAAGTAATTGGTGTTGGAGAAGCATCATTAGGCCTCCAAAGGCCACATGTCAATAATCTAGGCCATCTCCTCATGGTCAAGGCCTCACTCTCCTCAAAACATTCCATGTGTCAATGAGTGATAAATTCACCACCAAACCCTAGCCCTTCTAGGTGACGACATGCCTCTAAAAATGACATCCTGCCTCTCCTAAAAAACGAGTTTGGATTTTGAGTACTAGGTCATGTCTCTCGAGTCATCTTCTAGGCCTCCAAATGTTTGTCTCTCTCATATAACATGTGGGCTCTTGGAATACAACCTATGGGCTTCAAGCCCCATGCAAGCCCAAGCTAGGCTTGTTCCTCCAAAATTGTCCACCAACTAGGTCCTTCAAAGACAAATAAGCACGCCCTCCAAGGATCTCAAGTCAAAATATCATGATGAGTAAAGAAAACCAATAAATGAGACACCTAATCATGTGCATCAAATATTACCATGTCAAACAAGTAAGTGCTCAAAGACATTATGTGACTTTCCAAGCTTGGATATGGGAGGGTTGATAAGGTGTCCTATTGGGTAGATCTTTCCCTAGGTCAAGGAGTGTTTCCCAAGTGATCCCTATCTAAGCCATGTGAAGTGGATGAAGTGATTAAGGATCAATACTCATTGGGCATGGGGTTCATGATATACAATGGGTTGTAGTGTCTCATTCATGGGTGCCTTTGTAGAGCGGGTGTGGCATCTTCATTTGCAATGAAATTTTTTCCAATCCCATCCTCTTTCCATTCTTTGTTTCTTTCATGTTTTAAAGGACGAGTTGAAGGCCACTGGCCTAGTGTGGTATCCAGATAATGATAGTTTCACTCACAAATACCTTGTGGAAATCAAAAGGTTGGCTCATGATGAGACCCCCTTTCTCTCAACCATGCAACTGAGAGCCATTACCTTGGCTTGGTGACTAGATTATGGTAATGTCATACCACTATATACCCATTATCATGATAGCTCGACACCTAATGAGACCTCCTATCCTCCAACTAACCCTATAAGCATTCATAATCATTTATTCTTTTGGGTCCCCCTTTTCTAACAGAGAAGCATTTCATTGCTTTCTCAAGGTATCCCTGGGAGAAGCATATGGAAGCTTTATACACAGGATTTTATATTTTTAACCAACAACAATCCCATTGGGCCTTCAGTCCCTTCTTCCCATAGAATGAGAGGCAACCCCTTCTTGGCTCAATACACCCTAAAATCCCAAGAGACAAGGAAATGGTGGGTTTTAGTGATGGAAATTGGTAAGTATGGTTGGGAATAGTACGATGGCTCTTCAATGGATTTCCTAGTAGAAAACCAATTCCCAAGGAAGACAACTTACTAGGGAACAATGTCAACCACCAAGGTGAAATAGGGAAAAAGGCATAATGTCCAAGAATATATCATGAAATCTAAAGCAGTCTAAGATACAACATACTCAAAATTCCTCAAATATTGAAATGACACTCACCATAATACATAACTTGTACCTCATGGAGCAAGGCCCATTTCCTTTTGGAAGCCATTGGGTGTGGTGGATTCCATCCTGAAAATATTGACCTCTGTGGTGGTGAGAAGGGTCTCCATATGTGCAAGTGGGCATTGTTGGTCATGTGGTCTCTCGGTACTCAATATCTACAACATGAGGACCTCAATACATTATCTCCTTAGTTATCCCACAAAATGGGGATAACATGTCCATAAAATGGATGTTAAATTCACCTTATTTCATGGGGATTTGCACGAAGAAATTTACATGGAACAACCTCCTAGATATGTTCAAAATGACTATAAACTTGTTTGTTTCCTTAAGAAATCTATCTATGGTGTTAAGCAAGCTCCTCAAGATTAGTATGCTAAAATGTATAGTTTTTTTCTTGACATTCACTTTTTTAGATGTCATTATAACCCCAATGTCTATAATATATACCAAGAAACTAGGTAACCTTCTCATAATACTTGTTCTTTATGTTGATGACCTTATTTTCACTGGTAGTGACCTCAAAATTCTAAACCATGTGAAATATATCCTTAAGAAGAAATTTCAAATGATATACTTAGGTTATTTGTATTATTTCCTTGGCCTCCAAGTATTCCAAAGAAAGGAAGGAATTCCCTTTCCTAATCTAAGTATGCATGTGACATTCCACTTTCACATGGAATTTTGTAAACTAGCCCCATCTCCCTTCCAATATGTGGTCAAAATTATTTCCACGTATACTTCACCCAAAGTAGATACCCCTTTGTACCATCAATTAGTTGGTTTCCTTTTATATTTGACTCATACCCATCCTAAAATTTCCTTTGATTTTGGTTTTGTTCCCTGGTATATGCAAACACCCCATGAGAGTCATTAGAAAGTAGTAAAAAAGATACTTTAGTATATTTGTTGATGTTTTTGGTAGCATCAAGAGTATTCTCACATGTGTGCAGTTGTTTGGGCTTGTTGATGGGATTTGTGGGCTTGTGTTTTCTCACCAGGGATAATTTTAAGGATGGAAATTTATTTTGAAATGTAGAAACCGTGGCGAATCTTACTGGTCTTTTATATGTCAACTATAAATGTTTGGCAATATTTTTGTTAAAATATTCAAATTTCTAAGAATTTTATATTGTTTTTATAAAATTTTGGTGATTTTTAAGGTAAAATAATTTTGTCCTATAGAATTTGGGTGAATAATTTTTAGAATGGAGAATCGTTTTTTGGAAAAAAGCATGGAAAATTAGCCCATGGGCGAAATTTAGCCCCTAAATATTTCCCTGCTTCACACCCACATGTGTGATTGACAAGTCTAATTTAATGTTGAGTCTAGATTAGGGGCTTCTTACATACCCTTTAGAGTTGTATATAAAGGAATATCATGTGATAGGTGAAACATAAGGATGATGTAATGATTCATTCTTGGGAGAGAGGTTTTGGTGACCTCAACCAGCCAGCCATGGAGAGGGGTCGAGTAGGCCTCAATTATGCAAATTTTCTTATTTTGGGAGGGTAGCTTGGAGAGGAGCCTAGTCATTGGTTATTTTCTTGTCTCAGAAGTGTTTGGGTGGGTACTAGTGTAGCTACAAGTGTTTTGAGAATCAAGGAAGGGTAGTCGTATACTCATTGGAGGATCGACCTAGAGGAAAAGGATAGTTGTAGCCTAGGAGAGGCTCGACTTGCTAGATATGAGGCTCAGTCTTCTTGTTGAGGGTAACCGCAGCAAGGAAGAAGGTTGTTGTTGAGTTGTGGAGGCTCAGCCTAGTGGAAAATGGCAGCATCAAGATGCTAGGGTTGTTATTGAGGCTTAGTCTACTAGGAGAACCTAGTTGCAGACCTTGTGATAGCAGGAAATAAAGAAAGGGAGTTGCTACAGGTGGATAGTCAGTCTTTTGTGATTATTATAGCCACTCTAGCAGTTGGTTAGAAGGGATAGTATAACATCCTAACAATAGAGCTTTAGGGAAAGTCTTTTGTATCCCTTTAGGTTGGTACAATAGTTATTGAGGGTTGTAATAGCAGATTTTGGGACAATCCTATGAGGGTTGTTACAATAGTATTGGAGTATATTTTGGACACCTTTTGATGCTAGAATAATCAGTCCAACAAGTGCCATAGATCTAGTGTTAAGTTGCAAAGGCGATGGAGGGTTGAAGAGGGCAAGGGATGCCCTAACCCTCAACCTCATTTCAACAAACTTGGACACATAAACCAAGGAGGGTTTCTGCATATTTTTGTAAGTTGTTTTGATATTTTTATTTATGTAAAATTGGGACATTGTCCTTGGTACGAGATCCCATTATTTTGGGTTTAAGAACAAGTGATTTGGGCATTAAATTCATGTGTACTATGCTTGATCTAATTGTTGATTTTATTCTTTTTTGTGCTAATTAGTTGGGCATCTCAATGTGTTTATGTTCACAGTTCATATTTTTTTATTTATGTGTATACTATTGAGAACCTATACCAAACCCGAGGTGTGTTCAAAATCTAACATGGTATCAGAGCTTGAGGTATTGAGATGATAATTAGATCTAATTTATTTACAAAGGTAACAGTTTTGAGAGGGAGTTGTAGCATTTTTAAGGAGATAGCTATAAGAGGGATATGTAGTGACTGTTGCAAATGATAGTAGTGTTTAGAATACATGGATCAGACAGTTCATATGAGGAGTTGTGGACTATTGCAGCTAGGTGGTGTGGTAGGTTGGGAGTTTTGGTGGATTGGCGGAGAGCTCGATTCGCAGCAATATGTTGTGTAGTGGGTTTCCAAATTCATAGATTTACTTTTGGTGGCTTGTCATAGTGAGTTGTGATGGGTGCATATCAAGTTCTCTAGCATGGACGATATAGCTTCGTGTGTATGGCAGCTTTATGAGATAAAGTCTTCATCGGTCCAGAGAGTTGCACATTTGACAGTGAGTCAAGGTGCAACATTGTATCAGGTATTTGACCTAGGAATATGAGGACACTTGTAGAGATGAGTTGCAGTGACATAGAGTGGACTATATTGAGTGCCCAACCACAACTTTGAACTATTTCAGAGAGAGGACATAGGTTCAGTTGCAGCGTGTGCGTAGATATGAAGAGTTTTGTGACTTGGATGATGGACTTGGGAAGACGTTCATCGGATGGTCGTGACTTGGATAAGTGGGATGCTTGACTTGGGATGATTTCATGGTTCTTATACAGTGGGATACACTGACATATGACAAGAGAAAAATATTTGTTCGAGAGCTTCATAGAGTCTGAATCAGAAATGTACGTGGTGTTAGTGTCCTATAATTTGCTCAAGGGTCAAAAACAAGTATTTGAAATGAATTGGGATGTTGAAGAAAATGGTGTTTGAAAGGGTAATGAAGTGGTCCTAAGGTTGCTTATCATCATATCAAGTGTCAAACTATCAATCAGTGACCTTCAACCATCAATAAAAGCCAAACAATAGAAGAAAATTTCAAAAGCAAACTCGCTCCGCAAGTTCATTGTGCAAGTTATGGAAATGACTTTTTTGCAGTCAAATTAAAACTTAGTTTCTGACCACATGCAAAGGAATATTTGAAAAATGAAAGAGTCTTTTGTCAGGAACAAGACTATTCAAAAAACCCTCTCTCAATTTACTCCCAGGTGTCATGGTTTGGAATATTCGAATGGATCTTTACAGCCTATTTTTCAGATTTAAACATTTAATGATTTCTTGTTTTAGTCATTATCTTTGGGCGTGGATCCTGAGAATATGGAGAGGAATTTTTGAAAAATGAAATAGTTTTTTCTCAAAAACAGGTTTGTATACAATAACTTCTCTCAGTTTTGCAACCTATATCATGATTTGAGAGATATGATGTTATATTTGACCCTTATTTTCCAGAAAATTGATTCATATTTCCTAGCAGGCAGTTCTAAACGCGTTCCTATGTTAATGTAATCAGATCCAAATATGAAGGAGAGTGATTGAAGCTTGACATATATATCTTAGGGATAGATTTTTTCTTTATATTAGATAATTTTGAATGTACAAGATGTTGGCAGAAGCGTGGAGGACATTTTGTCTTGAATACTTTGTAATCTTTTTTTAAGTTTAATGAAATATTAGTGCAGAAGTACAGTGTTTTTCATACCAGAGATTCCTGTGGTGGTGATCTGAAGTATGTGTTTCCCTATCATGTATGTATTTCCTATGTTATTTTCTCATTTCATATGCAAACTTTATATGCTTAAATTGGAAAGTTAATGGTTTGGAATTCATCTGATATTGATGCTTTAGATTCAAACAATTTAAGTATTGTTATCTATTCTTAACTCAATCAGAATGCATCTCAGTTAGTTCTTTGAATGTGGTTAATTATTTTCTCTTTATTCCATCATACAACATCAAAATTTAAACTGAAATATTATCACCTATCTCGCCTATTCTTCCTTGATAGTTCTACCACCAGTCACTGATAGTTCCATTTTGTTTCAAAGTTGATTCCATTTCCCAACAAATTCTTTTTCCTTCTTGCCAGAAACATTTATAAATATCTTCATCCAATAAAAGACCTATCCATTGATCATTAAGAGAAAACTTTTCTTCCAGAGACAAAGTGACAAGAGAGATCACTCTCTAAACTGGAAGGGCTAGTTTCAGTTCTAAAGTGGTTTTGTGGTTATCTTTGTGATTTGCTTCTTCGCCAAGCAATTTACATAGTGCTAAAATTTTGGTGCCGTTGTCGGGGAGTGAAAGTGAAATTTTACCTGGGATAAAAAACAAATTTAAGATATGAGTACTGATGGTGAACAGTGGTCAGACACAGAAAGGTTGTACATCATTCACCTAGCGACTCCATTTTCAAGAATCTAGAGTTCAGAATTTTCATGGAAACTACACTGTCCAAAGACTCAGTAGCCTAATGAATTTCTCATCGAATCCACTACTTCAATATGGATCATATATCTGAAAGGTATGCTCCAATGAATCTCTCTCATATCCTCAGTTTTCCAAATCAAATTCCTTGCATAGATTGGCAGACATATCTACCTAGATTCATAGGTGGAAAAGGAGATGATGCTTCTCTTCACTTGGTTAAATTTCATATCCATGTGCGTAAGATAAAGGTTCAATTTCATGAAGACTACTTGATGAATATGTTCATGGTCACCTTGGAGGGAAAGGAAAAACAATGGTATGAAAATTTACCATTTGCAAGTTTTTATTCATTACAAAATTTTCATACAAATTTTTTTGAAAATTATAAAATATCATATCCATCATTGTTATTGCTTCAAGATTGTTGTCATCATTTTGAAATTTTTATTCAAAACTTGGAGAATGCTTATGAATATGATGAGTTCATGGATGAGGAAATTTTAGAGGCCATTTATGAAAATCCTTTTCAACATCAGGAACAGAGATTAGAGCATAATGTTACGAAGATAAAGTTGATTTTCAGCAAACATTATCTTCCCCTTTGACTGAAGGTGAAACTGATTAGAATTTTAATGATGAAAGCCATGTCCTATCTCTTGAAATTGATGAAATATTGCAGCAGCCTTGCTAGTATTCATGTGATCAAGAGTATGAGGATAACCATTCATATGTTTCTTCGGATTATGCATTTTCTTAATCTTTGTTTCAAGAAAAGGTTGGTCAAAATCATATTTCTGAAATTGCATCTATAGAAACTTTAGACAGTAAGCCATCATATGACATAGAATTTCAAGAAATGAATGCATCATCCTATAACCTTTGTATCACAGAGTCACAATGGCAAGAGAATAATGTGCATGAAGTTGATTGCCCCGATTCTCCTGAAAATCAAGATGACACTCCTGGTGATATCCATGAAGGGTCATTTGTGGGCATTTTTGCAATTGATGATGTGGTTTCCTCAATTAAATATTTTCAAGAAAACACTATTATTTTCCTTGATGTGAATGATAAGCATCATGAACAGATTGTTTTCTTTAATTCTTAAAACGATCAGGCGTTGGATGACATATAACAATTAGCAGTTGTAAATGAAGGGAATGCTTGTCTTTTTGTTGACCTTCAAGATAGGGTAGTGTATCATGCTTTTGAAGATTATTTTGTAGTTTTGTTGGAATAATTAAGAAAATTAAATTTTGCAGAGTTCATAAACTTTGAAGGTGGATTTAGATTTCATATTGAGTTTCCATCTTTTAAGATTTTCTTTCATTTTGGATAGAATCAAAGCAAAGTTCAGTCAAGTAGCCATGTGTTTGATTGGTTACATTGGAAATATGAGATCACTTGAATTCAGTAGTTGCCTCGGCTGATTAGAGTAGGATTGTTGTGTTAATAATCTTTTTGGGCAAGAATTTGTTTCAATTTGGATTCTAGCAGTATGGTTTTAAATGTGTGCATAGTTTTAGTGTACAATTTTGGTTTTCAAAGTGGGTTCGATTTCAGTTGGAGAATGACACAAGTCATTTTGCAGGTTGGGAACAACCCAATGGATGAAGGAACCTCGTCAGCGATTTATTTTCTGCATCACAGGGAGGGAAGCAGCCCCATTGGAGCTAATGTTAGTGTCTTATAATTTGCTCAAGGGTCAAAATCAAGTATTTGACATATATTAGGATGTTGAAGAAAATGGTGTTTGAAAGGGTAATGAAGTGGTCCTAGGGATCTTTATCATCATTTAAAGTGTCAAACTATTGTAAATGTGTTGAAACTACATAGAATAGATCTAGCTAGAAAATACCACACATTTGCAGAGAGAAATTGAGAAAGAAGAAGCAAGAGAGAAAGAATGGAAGAATTCTCATTAACCGTATTCCACACTCAAAGGGTGAATAATTTACAATAGATATAGGATACATGAGTAA
>SNQJ01S0082899.1:0-29619 GCA_010110895.2 Picea sitchensis
TGCAATTGGCGATACATTTTATTTATTATATTTCAATATACATCAATTACACATTTCATTGTTTGGCCCTCGTCCATACATATCATTTACAATATACATCTCTAGTTTGGGGTTTGAAAATGGGGATGTTACAAATGAAGAAAAACTTTGTGTGATACACTCAATGATGAAAATTTAAAGGCTATGATAAGCAAGAGAGAGAAACTTCCTTGTCATGTGGAGAATATTTTTGAAGGCGCGACGTATCACACCAAAAAAATATTCGACGTGATACATCATAGGTGTAGGGATTTTCAAAGGTGTGACAAGCAAGGAAGAAGAGAAAAGAAAGAGAGAAGAAGAAGGGAAAAATAAAGAAGACGGAGAAGGGAAGAAGAAACAGAGGAAGAAGATGCGTTGGGAGAAATAAAAGTTTAGTATGATATGTCACATGAAGTAAAAGTTCTTGTGATGTGACAAAGGAGAAAGGGATTCTTGTGTCATGAGAAAGGAATTTTATCAATGATTTGATGAGGAGAGAAAGGGTTTCATCGCGAGAGGGAAAATTTTCTCAAGCATGCTATGTTGCATGAGAATATTTTTCAACTGCAATGAGAATATTTCTGGGGGTGCGAAATAGTGCATGAGAAAAGTTTTTCTTGGTCACAATAAGCTAAATGAAAGGAAGTAAGAATCGATGAGCATGCAACAAAGAAGATGTATGTACAAGAGATTATGTAAGGCCATACAATTCCATGAAGCTAGCATGTGTGGTTCCATAACGGTCATATGAATGATGACATGGCAGGAAGGAGAAGATGCCTAAAAAAATTGAGAGGGACAAAAAATTGTTCTTGAATCTTGTAATTGAGAAAGAGTATAGCCATTGGAAAGTTATCAAAGAGAATAATATGTTTGTGACCTCAAGAATTGATTTGGAGTTTTGTTAATGAATATGATTTAAGAGGAAAAATCGTGTTACCCCACCTCCTTAATAGCACTTAGGGGGTTGGGTGTGTTACAGAACTAAGTCCAATTTAAACTATAATGCATGCTTGATCCAAAATAGAATCATTCACAACATATATAATATGTCACTAAATTATCCCACCATGGTGGAAAGATATTTCATTCAACACTTTCTATAAAAAAACATTCTCTAGATGAGACACCCTAGACTATCATGCCAACATACAATCACACACCAACTAGGTATCCAATTTTGTACTATGTTTGCATGAACAATGCATGTTTCCTAAGTCTCAATATTGTTTAATGTGTAGTGCTTTGTGTTGATAAGTGGAGAAGTTGTAGAATGCTCCCTATTTGAAGGTCAACAATAATGATTTTGCTAATTTATAATTATGATTTTTTTGGATAATTTTGATGTGTTCTTTGTTCTAAACAAATGCGAGAGGAATACCATAATCATTATTATAGTCCACAACCCAAGAAGGAAACATATTGTAGAATATTAAAATGGTTACGCTTGGGGACAAAAGTGAAGAGTTAATGAGGGTTATGAAAAGTTGTATTGGTATCAAGTATTAGAGCCAAGATTCAAACTTGGGCCAATGGGTTATGGGGCCATTGCACTTCCACTACATCAATCTAATGTTCTTTCGATTATATTTAATATAATTTAAAAGAAACATGAGAAGAATAAAAAGTCTTTCAATTATATAATATAATTGAAACAAAAATAGAAAAATGCAATCTAACCAAGCAAGATAATAAATTTCAAACACACAAATGATTAATATGAAAAGAAATGAATTCAAACATTACATTAAGTCAATGTAGAATAAGTTAATGCACAAACCAGGTCAACCTCAAAAGTGGCCTATACTTTACTCATCTAGCCAATGGGTTATAGGAATGCAAGTCTCCATATACATTCATGGTCAACTTCCACCATTTTCCATCTTCTCAATTCACCTCTCTTCAATTTGATTTTTGTGAGCTAGATCAAAGTTTCTAGCACCAAATTACTATATTGGAAAGATATATATACAGGTATGAAATATCTATAGATAATATGATAGCCATGTTTTTCACTTTTGCAAAAAAGTGATCCATCACAACCATGTCACCAATCTAGTATGTCCAATCTCCATCATGATATGGCCTCACCAAATTTCTTTTTATTTATGTGCATCACATCAAATAGTAAATCGTGTTCTCTTCATTGCACCATGGTACAATGATTGCAAATACATCACCTATAACCATAACTCAAAACATTAATCATATACATTTGTTCAAGTTTGAAAGTTCGAACATTAAGTTGAATAGGTCAAATTAAAGAACCAAATTAATCTATAACAAGCCCATTAATGAAGTCACATACCTTCCCTAACAACATCAAAAACTCAAACATGATACAGTGAAACTACGACCTCTTCAACGTGCATTTGTTACCATGCTAGAATTGGATGTGGCGCTTTTGGATTAACATGGATATATTTCCATTGTTTTACATATCCATCATTTTCACATTGATCAAGTGCAAATCCCTCTACATCAACACAAAATCCACAAAATCATTCATACTTTTGTGCCTTAATAGAAAATATGCCACCCATGTATTTACTCCAAACATAGTGTAATACCCTCATGCCATGTATAATTTCACAATACCAAGACATTGATCTATTCATATTTCCAAGTGCAACATTCCCAAAAAACTTGCATCATATTAAATATCAAATATAATTTTTCTACTAAGCATGTTTTTTTGTAATGTACCTTTCCAAATGATCTCTCCATGAGATTGACGTAATATCCTAAGTGATATTCGTAGGCTATTGTCACTGGGAAAAGGGGATTAATTAATTATTTAATGTCATCAGAGCGGAAAAAGGAATTTTTTTAAAAGTGAAAATGAGTAATTAATTAAGTAATTTGTTTAAAATTACTCTTTAAACATATACTAACATCCAACCAGATTCGGAAAATGAAGATTGTCTTTGACTATATATAAATAACATGTGAATGTCTTACTTATCCATAAACTTCCATAACATTGATGAATAACTTGCAGAAATAAAATGTTGAAATGAAGTAAAGTAAGATCAACAATAATTCAAATGGCACATAAAAAATTTGTTAATGGAGTTTACCCATCTTGGGCTATGTCTCTAGGTCCCTTTTCAATCAGTGAGACCACTCTTTAATGCTCAAATGCCAAAATTACAATGAATGGACTTACAAATACCAATTTTATGAAGACACCCTTCAAGTCTGTTGAATCCCAGAAACATAGGTCATTATTGAATTCCTCTTGAAATTATGAGAAAAATGAGTATAAACTTGACTATGTTCTGAGCAGCACACACAACGAGACTATGGGTCTCATACATAGAAATCTGAACTAATACTCTCATACACAACACTTTTGCATAAAACTGACATCACCATCAAATTCCTCTCGAAATTATGAGAAAAATGAGTACAAACACTCAATACTTCCTTCAAAGAACTCAATAGCACATAAAACGAGGCAAGCCAACACTATGAACACCTCTTGCATGTAAGAAAATACAAAAATATTCTCTTGGCACACAATTCTATGCTGGGAACTCTTGGCATGAATCCTAATGTTCCTATAGGGGTCGAGCGCATGAGTTTATATAGGTGTGGGTGGCCTAACCGTGGCCCTATATACTCGGGCTACTTAACCAAACTTTAAATAATTATTAGTTTGTTTGTTGTAAAAATCAATGCATGTGACACAATGGTAGGAGGAATCTTTTCTAAAATGTTGGAATATTCCCCTAGAGGTCATGGGTTTGATTCCCATGGGGAACCAATTTTATTCTCCCTTAGCCATTATTGGCCAATTGGAGAGTGCCACGTGGCACTCTCTGATTGGTCCATGTGTCATGTTGTCATTAGTCCACCTATATGCCATGTAATTGTATGGATCTTCCACCTCAGCATCCATTCACCTACCATGTCATCGTATGAATGCCATGTCATCCGTACGGATGACACGTGGAACTTTTTTAATGGTCCAAATGGGTGCCTGAAATTGCTAAAAATGAGTGACATGTGGCAGCCTCTTGTGCTACCACATCATCCTGCCAGTTGTATGACATGTATGAAAATGCCATGTGTCACCCCTGCTTTGACTTTTGACATGTTTGACCAAAACTTTGACTAGCCATAACTTTTGCAAATGAACTCTATTTGAGGTGATTTTTGCGTTGTTGGAAAGATATCGTTGAGCTATACGCAATGAATTCAGTTTTAAGAGAATATAATAATATCATTTTTTTATCATTTTGGATCCTCCTGGATCACACCTCCCCACTAAAGAACTTTTGGACCTCCAAAAGTATGGATTTATTCAAAAATGAAGTGAGGATACTTCCGCCTCACTTGTCCAATATCATACATATTTATTTCTTAGATAAGGAGAACTCGAATCATCATAATGATACTGAATATTGAAACAACATTGTTGACCAAGTTAACCATTCCCTTAAATTCACAAACTCTTCCATTCATTGTTGCAGTAGCTAACCATACTCCATCGATTAGTAATAAACTAAAAAATAAAAATGAATATATAGATGTGAAAAAGAATGAACCATCAACATATGTTCCCTTCTTAATAGGAAAAACATCAACCAAAGGACTTGTTCTTCTTTCAACCGTAGGCTGTAAATATGAATCCTAGATATTAACATTAACTAGCATGTTCCCTGTAATGACAACTGTCAAATTCATCTTCATCTGACGATCTCTCACAATGAACTCAATCCCATCCTTGAAAATATGATACTTTTTATGTTCCCTATAGATGTTGGAAGATTGGTTGTTGTCATTGATGTCAACCCTAGTCATTCGTTTTGGACCACAAGATTGATGAAGGTATTTGGACATGAAGGATAGTGCACATGCAAACACAACACCCATGGATAGATATTATACATCATGATGTTTCTGGTGGTAGGTGGCACATCACGTGGATCCTCATGGTTGAGGAGAAATTAATTTTTGAAGATGACAAAGTGAATTGAAGAAGTACAGGTCGGCCCTGAAGATAATTAAAGAAAAGAATTACAAAATAAGAAAGTGTCAAGTCAGCCCTAATGTTAAAAGGAAGTGACATAAAGGGTATAAATACGTATCATTATACATTCATTTTATATACACAAGTCGAATTTCAGAGGAAATATGAAGTAAAGAAGGCCGGATTTCAAGGAGGATGAAGTCTTTTGGTGATGTGTTCTAAGGTATGTTATTTACAAGTCATCTTACCATTTTCACTATAACATTTTTTCTAGAATGATTCAAATGGTGAAATTGATAAGGTATTGAGAAAACATATCTAGGTACCTGTGGTAAAAATTTCAGCTCTTTATTCACTATAATTTTGGAGATATACTATGTGGAAAATAGGGTTTTTGACTAGTCCAGAAGCTAGACATAAACAGATGTTCCGAGTAAAACAGTAATAACTTATACATAGAGAATCCAAATGAAGTGATACCAATTGCATTGGACAAAGTATGGTATGTAGATTTTTTTGTATGATTTTTAGAATCGAATGTTAAATATTGAGTGTGGGGCATTCTGTACAAGTTCGCTCTCCCAAATAAACCAGAAATGAATAAGGTCTACCATTTTCTCTATGACTTCTTTTTGGGGAGGATTCAAGGAGTGAAAAATGGAGAAGTTTCAGAGAATACATTGAGTTATATTATATATAGGATCAAAGTATTCTAAGAAATGAATAATTTCATAATTTGAAGAAGTTTCGAGAAGCATTATCAGGTTCTATGTGATGGTTAGTAGATGGTGATGATTTAATGTAAAGTTTTATTATCTCTCATATATTCTTGGGTGGAAGGAAGGGGAAAGGATGGATAGGTTTTTAAGAACCAAATATCAATATAGCATAGAAAAAACTCAGAAAAAGTAATCAATGCCTTGAAAAATAGATAATTTCATATAATAAGCCTCTTCGAAGGGGCAACCTCCTTTTACCCCACTTAAATGTTCAAGTATAAGATGATTCAAAATGAAAATGTCTCCTTGGTATATATAGGAGACTAGGAGGTATAATTACAACTAATGGCCTAAACCCGACATAAATAAAATAACATTACTAATATAATATGCCCCAATTAAAGGGTAATGAGCCAATATTAGGGCTTAACATGCCCCTCCCCTTGAGACAAGTGTTGTTCGCAACGCTTGAGTAACTATGGATGCTTCTGTATAAAAGACTCATCTTGCCAAGTGGAATCTTCAGCCGATAGTTTCCTCCATTTAATGAGATACTCTGAAATGGATCTATTCCTCAGCTGGTGAATTCTTGTGTCAGTGATGGCTTCAGGCTCTAATATGATTTTTCCTTCCTCGTCAAGTTCTGGAAATATAGTTTGAACTGGGATCTTATCGCTTATAACCTTCTTTAAGCATGAAACATGGAAAAATAGGTGTACTAATGAAGATGTAGGTAGCTCCAACTTGTATGCCATAGTACCAATCTTTTGCAACACCTTAGGGCCATAGTAATTTGGTGATAATTTATTATCATTTTTGGCTTGCTTGAGGGACATCTGTTTGTATGGTTGTAGTCTTAAAAATACCCAATCACTTACTTCAAAACTTCTTTCACTACGATGTTGATCTTCTTGTTGTTTCATGTGATTTTGTGCCATGGTCAGGTTGTCCTTTAAGATTTGGAGAACTTGTTAGGTAGCTCCAACTTGTACGCTATAGTAACTACAATCTTTTGCACTAATCTTTTAGGCCATAGTAATTTGGCACTTATCATTTTTGGCTTGCTTGAGGGACAACTGCTTGTATGGTTGTAGTCTTAAAAATACCCAATCACTTACTTCAAAACTTCTTTCACTACGATGTTGATCTTCTTGTTGTTTCATGATTTTGTGCCATGGTCGTTGTCCTTAAGATTTGGAGAACTTGTTGTTGATTCTCAATGTGATCTTCCACTTCTCGAACCTTAGATTTTATTTCTTACGTAAGAAGTGATGGAAGGAGGGTATCCATAAAGTGCCATAAATGGTGTAATTTTTATTGGCAAGTATGAAAGGAAGTGTTTGTTATAACCCTAAATTGCACCACACATGCTTACCTAGCATCAGGCAAACTCATATCCTTTCTTTTCCAAAGATTTGTTGAACAACTCTTTGAAAATCGTCTTTTAAAAAATTCCCATGCGCCCTAATCTATTACTTCATGTGTGTACATGCTATCTGAACTCAAACAACCCACGTGGACCAACAAAAGCACAAAAAGGAAAGTTGATGACTTTAACACAAAAGCTATGGGTGAGTTAAACTCTCACCATGCATGGTCAGGGTTCACCCAAATACTCTAGCTCCTTCTAGCCTATAAAAGAAGGGGTAGGGGTCCCATTTGGAGGAGGAAAAATATAGAAAAGAAACTATGCCCATTTACGTATTCCCATTGTCCCAACCCTTTAGTCTTTCCTCATGCCAAAGCATATTCAAAGCAAAGTAGTTGGAGGATAGAAGAAGAGGAGCCTAGGATCAAGTTCAAGGAGTGGTGGCTGGTCTCAACTTTTGTAAGTTGACTCATTCAAAGTAATAAATAAAATGCATAGCTTGATCAATATATGTTTGGATTTCTAACCCATTAGTATATAAGTAGTATACATGCATAGTTGTTTCTTGTCTTGGATGCAGGTCGGCTTTGGAAGGAGTATTGTGAACAAGTAATCAAGCACAATGGAGGATCGACATCAAATGTCGGGAATGAGGTAGGTTGATCTTTCCATGCATTTACTAATAAAAGGGGATTTAAATCTAGGGATGAAGGTAGAAAGTAGTTTCTCTTCGGTTATATCTACATGCAAAGTCTGAACTCTATTTGCTAGTTTGTAGGGAGATTTTCCCCACAACAGAATTGGTGACCATACTGGGGACACTATCTAGGGTTCCTGGAATTTTATTTAGTTTTTGGGTAGTTTTAAAGACTAGTTTTTCTTGCCTGTTTTTTCTTTTAATTTCTGTAAGGTCTGAGCTAGCAGAGAGTCTGGTTTTCCATATCAGCGTTCTCTGATTTGCTTGACTGTGTTTGTCGGGACCCATAGAGGTACACGCGGCCTGTATAAGTTCTGCACGTGTGTTCCCGCACCCTACTCTCTTACAACCCACGTGTGAATGCTAGTTGAAGAGGTATTAGTAGCGTGTAGAGTTCAGAGAACTTCAGAGGTAGTCATCCTCTTCCCTGTCAGAATCACACATTCTCAGGGGGTTTTCTGAAATTCTGTCTGAGTCTTGTTTGTTAGCAGTCCTATCTTAGATTTTTTTTGCCTTATCATTTTTTCCTTACATTATTTGTTTTTCTGTCAAAAAGAGTGTCCAAGCCTTCAAGGGATCCTGGTTATCAATATCAGTGGTCTCTTCCTAGTTTGGTCTGTCTGTTTTCATTTTTTCTCAAAATTTAGATATACACGCGGCCGGTACAAGGTCAGCCCATGTGTACACGCCCTCTGTCTATATCCAGCACACGTTCGCATGTGTGATGTTTGAGTAACAGTCGTGTGCTTGTGCAGGATACTTTTTGTTGAGGATAAGGCAATCATCCTTTCCTTTGATAAGTATTATTCCTCTCAGGTGTTTGAATCTCCGTTTGAGCAGTCAGTAGCTTAGGATTAATCTTACCCTTAGCCTGTTTTTTCTCAGTTAAAAAGTTGTCATAAAAATAAAAGAATTTTTAAGGTTTTTAGACAAGTGTGAGAGTCGTTGTTTTTAAAGAAAATTGCTAGTGTGTGATTTTTGACCTAATTCTTTGTGATCTGTGATTAGGCCAGAATTGTTTTTCTTGGTTTTTTGCTTGTCGGTATTTTTCCTTTCTTGCTTTACTAGCATTTAAATAAATAAATAAATAAAAATCTCTTTTCATTTTAGTATTTGGTTGAAGAGTGTGTTTTTGCATTTTTAGCCAGGGAAAAGTCATTTATTTCATAAGCTTTTGAAGTTCACTTAGATCATAAGTAGCTCATATTCGAGTGAAATTCCATTGAGTTTGGTATCCAAAATCTTAGAAAAGTTAAAAAAACAAAAAAAAAAAATTGAAAAGTTGTTGAAATTTTGCATTCAGTAAAAGTTTTGTTTCCAGCTTTTTTATTCATTTTGTGCTTTCGTCTTTTTTCACATCATTAGTTTCACCTTCATACCCCTGGATGTAATACAAATCCATAAAATTAATGCTAAATTTAAAATCTACTAGACTTTTATGTTTGTAGGGTTCACCAACTAGTTCAGGATTAGGGCCTTGGATTAGGTTGGAGAGGAAACTCTTCAAGGCCATTTAAAATCAAACGTTGGAGTCTGAGTTAGGGAGTGTCTAAGTCTAGTGTCATGTAAGTTATTTGGGACCCCCCTCTAACACAGGGGATCAACATGAGGTTGCGTGCGGAAAGGTAGCGGAGATAACCCCTCCAAAGCTGGACCAATAGTAGTGGAGAACACATATAGAGGGCTTGTTTTGGGATTCTGTCATTTGCATTTGCCATGAGGCTTCGTGGGTCTCGAATCCATTTGAGGTCCTCAGTTGTCTTCCAGACCATTTTATCTTGATACCCTTGACATGTTTCGGGCTTGATACCCTGCTCATTTTGGTCTACCCAACTTTCGACTGTACCCGCCTGGTGACTATTCACGCGCTAGCAACCTAGTTGCCAATCTTTTTTAGGGACATACACAGATGATTGTGGGAGTGTACCATGATACCTAGGATAGACATCGGGCCACGCTTTGTAGAGTATATCTAGAGGGTGCTTCCTTGTTCGATTTGCACTTGCACCGGTAAGTTGCTCTAGTGTTGGTTGTTGTAACTGTTCTTCCAATTAATTTAGTGTTTGTCTGTCTTATCTTATAGGAACTTTTAGTGTGTGTTACTTTTGAACGTTTAGACTACCTTAGAGTGTCTTGGATATTCTCACATAGTGGAGAATCCTAAGCTCCATCAGTCATGAAGGCTTCTTGGTCTGTCGTCGGTTACACTGGAGCCACCCCCGCCACCATTAAGGTGAAAGCGAGACCAACAAGGGTCTTTTGAAGCGACCGGGCTACAAACCATTGTGCCCGACCAACCCCCAGAGGAATCGACCATATTGGACCTTGAAGCAACTACTCTTGGCCCAGTTGAAACCTCAACCACTGATTTCTTGGCACCTTTCATTGTACCAATTCAATTTTACGAGCGCCAGACAGTGTTGCACATAAAAATGGAAACAAATGTTGTTACTCCTTCTGGGAATTCTTCAATTCCCACCATGGTTGTCACCATAGGAGAAATTTCATCTCCTAACCCACCATCGTTGGTCTGAGCCACCATGGTATCGACCGCAACTACTTCACATAGTGGTCCGCTCCCATCTTTGGCGGCAGCCACAACCCCTTTCACACCTAGTGCGACAGGCCCTCCATTCTCATACAGAATGCCTAGTTCGTGTACCAGTCCTATACTTTCCTACGCCACTTTAAAAACTTTGGGTCTGGGGGAAAGGAGCTCTAGCACTCCTCTGCAAGGTCACATGGGGGGCACTCTTGCTCCTTTTAATGCTTTCTCTTATGGATGAGTTCATATCCCTCCTTCGTCCCCTTCACTCGGTGGTTCGCATCAGCAATCCACCGAGCAACCTACACACAATAGTTTATTTGGAGTGGGGAGTCAAGGACCACCTTCGCATAGTATTCCAGTAGGTTCGACACCATTTTCTTGGAACATAATGTTTGGTAACAACACCTTCTCGTTAGTTGCTTTCCTGACTGGGGGAAACCCCATTTTTTGACAATCTACTCCTGTGTAGGGTACTATTCCTGCACAGGGAGCACACCTAGTAGGACCTTGGAATTCAGAGCAGGGATCCATTCCCTCATCCGGAATGTCGATCTGGGGTACTTCTTTCCACAATCAATGGAACCCTGGACAAACTACTATGCCTATCCCCATGGGACCAACATGAGGTAATCCTTCCCAAAGTCCTTCGAATATAATGTATGCCCAACCATCTATGTCCTATTTGGGAAACCAGCTGATGATTTCTCCACATATGCAAAATCCTTACGATAGCCAAGGCCATGGTTTCTACCAGAATTCGGGCCAGCAGCCAAACTTTTCTTGGAAACTTGGTGCTAGTCAAAATCCAAGCCCCTTTTTCCCAGGTTATCAGCAACAACCCAAACTATCGTTCTTAGCGAATTTACACTTGCCAGATTTGACAAGGTTGTTGAATGACCCTATTTGTCACGATCCACATTGGCCTCCTATGCTGACGAAGTTGCCTTCGGACATTCCAAAGTTTGAATCCAAGCCTAATGAAGATCCAGGAGATCACGTGACTACCTTCCATCTTTGGTGCTCTTCTAACTGATTGAAAGATGACTCTGTATAGTTGCGATTGTTTCAACGTACTCTCATTGGAAGTGTCATGAAATGGTACATTGAGATCGATCGCTCAAGATACTCTTCTTTTGGCGAACTGGCGATGGATTTCCTGAACCATTTCCAGTTACCTGTGAGATACGACGTTGGCACAGAGTTTCTCGCCAATTTCAAATAGACAACAGCAGATCATATCTCTGATCACATCCAAGAATGGAGACGCCGGAAGAGTTTAATCAAGGTACCAGTCCCACCAGCATTCTTGCTTGAGTGGTTCCTTAATTCTTTGGTCTCGCAGTTATCCAAAGACGTCACAATATCCAGAGTTTTCTCTAAAGAAGATGCCATCATGAGGGATCAACAGTTTGAGCTCATCTATTCTTAGTCCAATTTATTATACAACATCTTGCCATATGCGCCACGTTCAATATTGGATAAAACTAGACAGAGAGCTAGACCACATGCCGATGGTATTGTCGGTTCAGCACAAAAAAAGCTCATTGAGCAATTGACAAAGCAGTTGCAGCAGTTATCCATACAACATGCAACGACCAGCCAAACTACTGCTTTGGCTGCTCCCTCTACCAAAACGTCGAAAGTACACATTGTGCAGTCGACTAACCCAAAGGCCACCCAACAACCTGACAGGAAGAAAAAACAACAAAAGAAGGGTAAGGGGGATAAAAAAACCACTGATAATGCTGGCAGGGACAACACTGAAAAATGGAAGGCGAGGTATCCATGCAACTTGTGCATGGAAGACCACCCGACCCATCTATGTCCTTGACTTGTAGAGGCCCAAAAATTTGTCACGCAGCAACAGCAAGCAGTGTTGACTAATCCATTTCAACATGGGAAAAATATAACTCAAGCCTCTGCAAGCACGAAAGGGAGCAGCCAAGAAACCTTCCCGCCTCTGAACAACCCCGCATCCGAGAACATATATTTGGTTAGGGGTGATGCTTTTATATCGACTAGAGCGCACAACTATAGTAAACCAAGTGCTTCTGAGAAACGTAAAGAAGCTGACCTCACATCTCTTCCTCTACAGATTGAGAAGACGTTGGGGGAAACAATGAAACACATTCCAAAAGGTGCATTTAAAAAATCTTCTCATAACCCAAATGCAAGGGCCGCCCAGAACTACTCTGTGGTGGAATATTTATCACAAACCCCTTGTGTGATGTCTTCTTTGGAGGTCCTCCAAAGTTTCCCTACTCAGAGGAAAGCCTTGTTAACCGCTTTGGGCTCTACTGAGACTTGTAATCCGGGTACCATCATGTTAGATACAACCGAATTAAAACCTCATCTGCCTTACAACGTAGTGTTTCAGATAGTAGTGGCTTAGCCCACAAAAAAGTTTACTCGGAATATCTTCCGCACGGTGTTTGATGAGGGCGCCTCGACATGCGTTATGTTGTTGGCATGTTGGAAGGCCATTGGCCAGCCCATTTTGTCTCCATCACCTACTCTCCTCACTGCTTTTGACGATCGGTCATTCCGTCCACATGGCATCGTTCCTTCTTTCCCCATGCAGTTAGGAGGGAAGACTGTGTGTGTCGAAGTAGAGGTAGTCGATGCTCCCCTCGACTATAACCTCTTGTTAGGATGGAGTTGGATTTATGCTATGCAAGCTGTGGTTGCTACAGTTTTCTGGGTATTGTTGTTTCCACACGAGGGTCGGATAGTGACCATTGATCAATTGTCTTTCTCCAAACCTGACCCAGCTTTGGGGGCATCCACGGTCCCGATGATTGATAATCCTCAACTAGGTGTCGTCAACGTAGGAGTTGGTTTGTGCCCATCCTTGATGGGTACCTTCGATTACCCACCTCCTCACGGCGATATCAAATTTATATCCAATCACCATAAGGTTGAGATTTTTCAAGTTTCTTCATTCCGCACAACTTACTTTGAGGATCCATGGATACTTCCTTCCCCATCGGCCACGATGGATGAGACAGGGCACCCAGACATGTCCATGCTCTTGTCTGTCGCTGAAGTAACGTACTCTTTAGTCCAGCAAGCTTCAACTAACACTGATCTGACTCCTACACAAGAGTTAGATCCACTTCTAGAGTCGATTTGGGCTCAGGGTTTTCTCACTTACATTGATTTGTTAGACTTAGTCTTGCCTTCTGATGAAGTAGTAATCGAAGCAATTACTAGTCCGGAAAAACCTTGGGAAGATCTTCATCACAGATCATGTTTTATCCTAGAGTTAAGCTGAATCGAAGCAAGAGAATTCACCGTGACCATGACGGGAGATTAGTCGTGTCCTATTAATCTCTTAGCTACGCATGAAATTTATGCTGAGGGCAATATGGAAACTATTGTTGAAACTATACCAATCAACATCTCCTGAAAACCTGGTGTCGTGGAGAACATCTTCATCGGAGCGGATTTCTCCCCTGAAGAGATTCAAATCTACACGGATCTTTTCAAAGAATTCCAAGAAGTTTTTTCCTGGTCTTATGAGGAAATGCCAGGTATCGATCCAAAAATAGTTGAACATGAAATCACAACGTATCCTGATGCCAAGCCTGTTCGACAGAAGCTTTGTCCAGTTAATCCTAAGAAAGCAGCAGCCATCAAGATTGAGGTTGAGAAATTGCNTTCCAACACCATTCATCGACCAAATCATTGATGAATGTGCTAGTTGTGAAGCCTTTTCTTTCATGGACAGTTTTTTGGGATATAATCAAATCCAAATAAAACCCGAAGACCAACACAAAATGACATGCATTTGTCCTTGGGGTACATTCACATATCATAAGATGCCTTTCGGTCTCAAAAATGATGGAGCCACATTCCAGCGGGCCATGTCTTTCTCTTTTCATGATCTCAAGCATATATTTGAGGCCTATCTAGATGATTTAGCATCACGATCTCACAAGAGAATGGATTTATCCAACACACCTTAGAATTATCTTTGAACATTGTCGCTACTTTAGGTTTCGCTTGAATCCAAACAAGTGCATCTTTTGCGTAACGTCAGGACGTTTGTTAGGTTTCATCGTATCAACAACAGGGATCATGGTCAATCCTCTCAAGGTGGAGGCAATAATCCAATTGTCCCCCCCACGCACAATCCTTCAACTTCAGAGTCTACAAGGCAAGGTGAACTTTTTACGATGCTTCATCGCCAACTATGCCAAAATCACCAAGGGATTTATGCGTTTACTAAAAAAAGATGTTCTTTTTTACTGGGATGATGTCACTCGATGCTCTTTGAACGCATTAAAACATGCCCTCACAATGGCCCCTCTACTACGGCCACCTAACTATAACAAAGATTTCTTATTATATCTGGTTGTCGCAGAGTCAACCATTGGCATGGTTTTAGTTCAGGAAGATGATTTATTCTTAGAATACGTGATCTATTACCTGAGCCAAGGCCCCATAGGACCGGAACTCAATTATTCGCATATCGAAAAACTTATGTTGGCAGCAGTTCATGCTATTCAACAGTTCCATCATTATGTTTTGTTTCACAAGACCACCGTCATCGTTGTCGTGAATCCATTCCAATACATGTTGACACGACGGTTAATAGGCAGAAAAATCAGTATATGGATAGTCATCCTCTAGGAGTTTGACGTAGACTTTGTTTCAGCAAAGTCCAAAAATTCATTGGTCTTCGCAGAGCTTATTTCAGAACTTCCGGTTGAGTCAGGTGACGTTGTGCCTGAAGAATCACCTATCCGGGGAGATATGTTTTTTATCACATCTTCGGATCCCTGGTACAGAGATATAATTATCTATCTCCAGACTTTGAAGTGCCCCACTTCTACTTCTCATGATGAGCATCGGCGTATACACCATCAGGCTAAGAATTATCTCATACTCGATGATACATTGTATCGGAGAGGTGTAGACTGCATCTTACGTTGATGTCTCACACATGAGGAGGCAGTCATCGTGCTCAACGATTGCCATACCAGAGCTTATGGTGGTCATTTGTCTGGGTTGGCAACAGCCCAAAATATTCTATGAGCAGGTTACTTCTGGCCGACACTTATCAAAGAGTGTATAGAATCGGTCAAGAAGTGCCATCTGTGCCAAATCTTCTCTCGAAAGATGAGGGCACATCCCGCTCCCATGTTTCATGTCATCACAGTTAGTCCCTTCACCAAGTGGGGGATTGATTACACTACTTGTAACCCCCCTTCAGCAAGGGGGCACCGCTATATCATCGTAATTGTAGACTACTTTACTAAGTGGGTCGAAGTTATGCCAATGTTTAAAGATGATGGAGAGACTGCATCTCTCTTTTTATTCAACCAGATCATAGCAAGGTTCGGCGTCCCGAGAGAGATTGTTACTGACCATGGCAGTCACTTTCAGAACCAAATGATGACCGNCAAGAGCATTCATCACCCTACTACCCCCAAGCCAATGGGTAAGTGGAGGCTGTAAACAAAACTCTTAAAACTATTCTACAACGAACCATCAACTCAACCAAGTCAAATTGGCACTTGATGTTATACTCGGCATTATGGGCTTATCGAACATCTGTTAAGACTGCAACCGGTTTCTCACCTTTTCAACTCATTTACGGGCTGGATGTAGTCTTGCCTACCGAATGTCAGATCCCATCTCTAAAATTGGTAGTACAATTATTGCCAGACACTTCTCCACTTGAAGAATGGTTAGTACACCTCAAGTAGCTCAATGAGCAGTGTCGTGATGCGGCCCTGGCCAACGAGGCTCACAAACATAAGGTCAAGTGTCAGTATGACATGTCTATTCATCCTCAGATTTTCTTTGAAGGTGACCTTGTCTTNAAGGAGATTTTAAAATAGGGTGCTTATCGTCTGGTTGATTTTGAAGGGAATGCTTTGGCGGAGCCTAGAAATGGGCTCTACCTCAAGAAGTATTACTCATAGGTAGGTCACTGTGGGTAACTTTTTGTAACATATGTATAGTCATTGTACTATTACTTTTTAGTTTCTTTTAAATATTATGGACGTGTCATTGATGTTATTTTCCGTTAATATGGCAGATGTCAAGTGATCCAGGGGATCAAATTTTTATCAAAATTCAAAGTTCTTGGAATCACTTCAAATCGACCAGGAATGTAGGCCTCATCGTCACGAACCCAACGCAATTCATTTGGGTTCAAATGGACGTCGGGAGAGAGAGATATCGCATTTTGTTCAAAACGACAAACAGGCAAAAAAAAGGGATGATGACTGTACAGTCCGTATGGATGCTGACATGGCATGTCCGTATGAAACGTGGCATAGATGAATTGGCAGGACCATATGACATGGCATTCATTGGTTGGCAGATGTGGATGAATAGTCTATTGACACGTGGCATTTTCTGACCAATGGTTTGGTGCCACGTGGCCCAGTCGTGGGCTTCCACGTGGCACCCTATTATTTGTTGTTGGTTTAAAAGTTATGGAGTCTGTGGGGATCGAACCCCGGACCTCCCCACCATGCATAGCCTTTGAAAAGTCCGCTACCAACATACCACACCATGTTCCTTATTATATATGTGGCTTAAAATAAATTTAAATTTGATTTTTTGTAAAGTTTGGTGCGGGGTCGGGCTGGGGCTTAGCCCCAACCCGCGGTTGTATTATTTCAGATATGACCAGAGGTTACGCCATTGGCATGCGCATGATTTTTTTGATTTGGTTTCAAACGGTTATACAACCAATGCCCGCTACTTGTCACAACCACACTTGCTCTTAAGTCTTGGCTCTTTTTATTTAAACGCACAGTCACATGGGTCACATGACCACAGCCTTGGCGGTTAGGGGCTAGGCCCACCCATAACCATCCTACAGTTCACACCATTTGTGCAGTTGTGCCCGGTGCTAATTTTTAACACATAAAATCACGTGGGGGCTAGGTTGAGGAAACAAGGGTGCATTTTGGCAATCCAGAGACAACAAGTTTGAAGGGGAACTTCCAGGAAGCCTATCTTCTTCAATTTTTGGCCAAACGAGGTGCCGAAAAATCCCAGCTAGGGGTTTTTGGACGTTCTGAAGCCATTGGAGGCATCTATTTGTAATTTTGAGCATTGTAAAGAACATATTTGATCACTTTGATCAAATAATACAAAAGATCCATTGGAAGCTAAACCAGGAGATGTAGCCCAAGAGAGGGGTGAACTCCTTTATCATTTGTTGTGTTATGTGTTCTCTGTTCACTGTTTGTTGCTATTGTTTATATGCATATTGAATGAGTAATTTTTATAAAAGTTGTGTTGCAAAATTGATCCATTTGTATTTTAACACATGAATTAAATCTTGCAAATAATTTCAAGAATACAAGTCTTCTTCATTTTTAGATCATCAAGTGATTCTGAGGTGTTCGTTGGGTATGTAGATGGGGCTAGTCGGCACACTCGAAGGCTTGCCTCCGCAACTTGGGTAATCTTGACACGTCAGGGCCAGTTGTTATCTTCTGGAAGTATATGCTTAGGTGACACCACAAATAATTTCACCGAGTATAGTGTAGTGATTGAGTTGCTTCGTGACGCCTTGTCATTGGGTATCTCTCATCTTCGGGTCTATCTCGATGCTCAATTGGTTGTGTCTCAGCTAAATAGAGTATACCAGGTTCATGATCCAACCTTACACCGATGATTCCTTAGGGTATGTCTCTTAGAACAAAACTTTGATTATATTACATATTTTCATGTTCCTAGGAGATTAAACCAAATTATAGATACTCTAGATAATCAAAATTTAGACTGGCATCTTGCACACATATGAAAGAAAATTGACATAAGCATGTAAATACATTTTTTCACACATAATCCATAAGACACAAAAGATCAAAAAAACATATATAATATCATAAATTAACCAGAGTACATAGATGGACGCAAGCGCCTCAAAAATAGGACCAATAATGAGTCACGGGGCTTATGCCCTCAAAAAATATATACAAGTAGTGCTCATGGCATGTAAAACCTCTAAATAGGTTTAGGGCCTATGGGCCCTGTTATAATGGTCCACAGCATGGGCTAAACGCCTAAACAATCGGACCCACGTCCGAGGTGCCCCCACTACATGAGGCTGCATGGATGGCGGCAGGTCCTCAATCTCTGCCATCGAGACTGTGCGAGTGAGTGCAGTAAAGTTCCACTCAACTTGTCTAAGTACCCTCTCAGCCTCCCCGACTAGGAAGTTTCCTGCTACTGTTGGTCCCCCGGCAGCGGTAGCTGCGGCTTCTGGCCGAGGATGATGCATGTTCCGTGCATAATCGACAGGTCACACAGGTCGCACATTTGCATGCAACAAACGTGTATCCGTCAAATACTCTAGCATATCAAAAAAATGATATATATAACAAAAATGACATAAAAATTACATATACAACAACAACAAAAAAAAAACTACAAAGGTGGAGACTTACCCATCTCCCCTTGCTCCTCACCAGGAGGCACGGGTATCTCAGGATCTCTAGAAAAGTCTATCCCTGCATATGGGTAATCCTCGATCACAGGGATCTGTCGTGACAGCCATGCAAAAAAGTCATCATCGAAGGACTCATTGGTCCTTCCACCACCCTTTTGCGGCAGTAATACTGCCCATCTACATACTATAGGAAAAGAGGCCTGATGTCCTCATACCACTTCCCAAGGACTAAATCTCAAAACTCTCTCGAAAAAGAATGAACACAAAATCGTCCCGAACCCGAAGTTCCTTTGTGTTTGCTACCAACAATCTGTCAATTGCCTCTTCATACACTCCAGTAGTGTGGTACTCCAGTAAAAAATCTGTGCATTCAAGAACTGGATAACACAGTTCATCTGTGCGCGAGATGCCTGATGCAAGGCCGTTGAACTGGTAATCCGCCCAATAAGCAATAATATCGCTTGCAGCGATAGGTTAGTAATCTTACTTATGGGCACCTAGGAGTTCAAATGGTTTGTCCCAACCTCACAGTGCAGGGCTATCAGTTCGTCTATGTTATGCGACCCCGATGGAAATGTCTTGAAATTGACTAGTTCCCCTCTCCTTAAGAGGCCAGTCAAAAAATAGATGTTTTCAGTGGTGGGCACCAGTGATTGCCCCTCTAGCATGAAGGCCTCTGCATTAGGGTGCCAATAGTCAACCAAGGCATTCAGTAGCCTCAGTTGCGCTCACATAAACAGACACAGGAAGAACTTAAGAAAACCACATTGCATCAATGCGGCCACGACATTCAGATCTCCCACAACCAACTCACTAATTGCTTCATGCTCCCTTTCCCTCTAGTGGACACACATCCTGCCAAAACAACCAAGTTCAGGAGGGTCAATGACTTATCTTTAGTTCTTTTTGTCTATAAAATGGGGTCCACGCATGTTGTCTAGGTGACAGTCGCATGTACACGCAGGTAGGCTTTACTCTGCCCGAGTGTACATGTGGCCTGTCCAGAGACAACCCGTGTGGACCTAGGGCTGACCTTTTAAAGGTCAACGCCCACCCAAAAAATGAAATCAAAAGAAAAAAGAAAGAATTGAATAGCTAGATAGGGGAGTTTGTACTTACTTGGTCCAAGCGGAAGTTTGTTTCATCCACTATAGCTCCCGAAATCACCGTTTTTATCAAAGGGGGTATTTTGGCTCCAGAGTCAATTTCCAAATCAGCAATGGTGATAATGAGCTGCCAGCTTTTATTTATAGACTTTTTGGGCTCTTTTTGTCACTTTTTTAGCCTCCCTTATCAGTTTCTTTATACCAAAAACCATTTAGAGTGATTCAGGAGTTATATGGGAGGGATTTGATCAGGTATTGGGATAGTTTTTTTGAGTTTTGAGGAAATTTTGATGGTCCATGAAATTTTTTCCAAGAATCAACTTGAGCATATAGGTTAGGTTCTTACCCCAACTTTTCTGTCTCGTTGTCTTTTTCCTCTACCATAGGATCGATCCCATCAGGTTGTGACACAGAACCATCATATCCACTTTAGAAGTGTTGCAACTTGGTGGTAGAGCTTACCAGAACATGGATTCCCTAGGTAGGTCCTGGTTGCATTATGGTGTCCATGCCATCTCTAAAACAATGTAGGCTTGAGAGTCCTTATAGTATTTCCTGAATATGAGTTTGAGCCTTATTTGCATGATTCTTCTTCGCTCTTTGATTTAGGAGCATCGCAAGGCGTGCAAGCATAGCCAGTAGCGAGATAGCGCGGAGATAAGAAATAGTTGGAAAAGCACTGAGCACATTTTTTTTAAATGTTTTGAAATATTAATGAAGTCATTAAGTGGAGGCATGCTTGTATTATTGTAAAAGGACCTTGAGCGACCCACTCTCGTCCATAGTAGATAGGAGCCTTTATGTGTAATGAATGTAGGTAGATAGAATTTAATGCTTAGATTAGACAGTTTTAGAGCTCAAGAGGGAAATGGGATATAGACACCCTCACTTGTATCTTTGTAATATGATTATGATTGTTAAGATACAGCATAGAGGAGAGAGCAGAGAGTTGTAGTTGAAAATACCCATGTACAGAGATTTGAATTAATAGAAAGAGCTTCGATTCAAATTCATGGTGTCGTATTTGTTCTCTGTGTATGCATGTTGAATGTTATGCTCATGGATGTTTACTTTTTGTTATACATTTTCTTTATATGCTGTGTATATGATTTCATGCTTTGTGTTTGAAGTCTGAGAGAGAGAAAGGAATGAGTTTCAATTGTTTCTCTACCTGAGTGAGTAAATTTGCTACAAGGAGTGCAGTGAAGTTTGTTTGCAAGGAGTGCGTTGACAGAAGTCAGAGTTCATCTCTGAAAGCTCGGGAGGGATAACAACTATTCTCATTCTCACAGAAGTGCAAGTTGAGCACAAGAGCCGTGCAAGGTGTGTGTAGGCCGAGTAAAGTCTTAGAGTTTGTGAACCTGAGAAATTTTTGAAGGACTACTGCTGCAAGGATTGTGCAGAGTTGAAGGACTTCAATTCTTTGAAGTAATTGAAGGATTCGCCACAAGGAGTGCGTGTGGGAGTCTTCTTTAAGACTTGAAGTTGGAGAAAGCTCAGGAAGGATAGGGTATTCGCAGTAGTCGAAGAAAAGAATAGAAGGTTGGTGCCTTGAGGCGTTGAAAGGAGAGTTATCATGGGATCGTAGAGGAAGAGTCGGAGGTCACGACTCGTGAACTTGCAAGATCGTGAACCGTGAGAAAGAACCTATGGATCGATTAGAAAAGGGATTCTAGAAGAGAATCCAAAAGATTTGATCCGACTCGAAGGGCATATAGAACGATCCTGTGAGTGGATCTCGGTCCCGAGGAGCCGATAGGATCTGCGTCAAGTGGTATCAGAGCATAGAAAGATTTATTTTCTTTCTGTAGCAAGGAAAAGGAAGATTCACCGTGTTGCCAAGAAGAAGAGACAGGCAAACACCTGATCTGCCAGAGGAAATGGAAATGCCAGAAGAAAGGGGTAGGCAGGTGTAGAATCCAGAAGTGGAAAGAGATCTGCATGAAATTTGTGCCAGACTCATGGATGTGGAAATAAAACAAAATCGCACAGCTAACATTGGAGATGTCAGTGAGTCTAAAAGAGAAGATGACGTTGGACATGAAGAAGAATAAATTAAAGCAGAAGATGCAGAAAATGAACGCTTGATTAGATTTGTTGCAAGAATGAGTGCAAGACCCAAAATGGACATTCCAGTTTATGAGGGAAACTTGGATGTTGAAGAGATTCTAGATTGGATTAGAGATCTAGACACATATTTTGACTATGAAGATGTGAAAGAAGACAAGAAGGTCAAACATGCTGTCACGGGACTTAAAGGACATGCAACATTGTGGTGGGATGAAATGCAAGCTGATAGACGCTGCCAAGGTAAGCAAAAAATCAAGATTTGGGATAGGATGATCGCAAAGATGAAGGCGAAATTCATTCCCAGGGATTACCAGATTACTCTATTTCAAAGAATGCAAAATTTCAGACAGAAGATGATGTCAGTGAAGGAATATACTGAAGAGTTCTACAGGCTGAACATCAGAGAAGGTCATCGTGAAAGTAATGATGAAAAGGTTTCCAGGTATATGAATGGCCTGAGATACGAAATTCAGGATGAGATGAGCATGATGACCATCCGAACGGTGGAAGATGCTTATTAAATGGATCTAAAGGTGGAAGAGAAGCTGAGCCGAAAACAAGGTCAAAGAGGCCGAGGCAGAAGTCAAGCTAGGGGAAAATTAGTCATCCAAGATAGAAATCAGAAGCCTAAGGAAGAATGGAAGAAACCTCAGATTGAGAAAGGTGGAAGCTCATAGAAAGGGAAATATGCTGGAAAAAGAAGGCAGTATGCTGATCAGAGAGGAGAGTATGGTGATAACAACATTTTTCCTCGTACTAGAGGTAGAGGAAGAGGAAGAGGTGTAGTGATAAAATGCTTCATGTACGGAAAGGTCGGACACAAGTCTTATGAATTTCCAGACAAGAAGAAAGAGGAAGGAGAGACTCACATTGCCGAAGCACAGAGGTGAAATGTTTAGGCAGAGGATGTTGAAGGGGGAAGATCGTTGATGATGTGAAAAGTTCTTTTGACACCAGAGAAGGAAGTGGAGAGTTCGGTCCAAAGGAATAGACTTTTTCAGACTGCTTGCAAGACCAAGGACAGGGTATGCAAGGTCATTGTGGATAGTGGTAGCACAGACAATCTCGTTTCAATGGAGATGGTAGAAAAACTAGAGCTGGAGACGATTGATCATCCAAGCCCATACATAGTTTCATGGTTGCAAAAAGGACATCAGGTAAATGTCACTAAGCAATGTTTAGTTGAGTTTAAAATAGGAGGATATAAAGATGAAATACTCTGTGATGTTATTCCTATGAATGTTTGTCATCTATTGATGGGTAGACCGTGGCAATATGANGAAGGAGGAACTGCAATTCATTATGGTCAGGAAGCCAAATATTGTTTTAACCAGCACAAGGGTAGATGATTTACCAGAAGAGGTTCAGGAACTGCTAGAAGAGTTCGCTGACATAGTAGTGGACAAACTACCTCGTTTGTTGCCACCGATTAGAAGTATAAGTCATCAAATTGATCTCATACCTAGAGCTAGTTTGCCAAACAAAGCAGCATATAGATTGACACTGCAAAAGAATGAAGAGGTCAAAAGACAAGTCCAAGATTTGTTGGACAAAGGTTTGATCAGAGAAAGCTTGAGTCTGTGTGTTGTTCCGACAGTACACAATCCGAAGAAAGACGGAGGCTGGAGGATGTGTACTGACTTGAGGGTAATCAAAAAAATAACCATCAGGTACAGATTTCCATTGCCAAGGATGGATGATTTGATGGATTGCTTAAGTGGGGCCAATTTTTTTTCGAAGATTGATTTGAAAAGTGGATATCACCAGATTCGTATGAGAGAAGGTGATGAATGGAAGATAGCCTTCAAGACTAACAAAGGGTTGTATGAATGGCTTGTTATGCCATTTGGTTTAACAAACACATCGAGTAATTTCATGATATTGATGAATGAAGTCCTGAAGGATTTCATCGGAAAATTTGTCAATGTGTATCTTGATGACATACTGATTTTCAGTAAAACAAAGGTAGAACATCTGAAACATTTGGATACAGTGATGAAAAGGTTATAGCAAGAGAAGTTGTTGATAAACATGAATAAATCCTCATTCATAAAGACAAAGCTCATTTATTTGGGGTTTGTTATTTCTGCAGATAAGTTGAGGATGGATCCAGATAAGGTGGAGGTAATCAAGAATTGGCCATCACCGAAGAGTATATTTGAGGTGAGAAGTTTTCACAAATTGGCTAGTTTCTACAGAAAGTTCATTAGGAATTTTAGTGGAATTAGTGCACCGATGATGGACACAGTGAAGAAGAGACACAAATCTTTTCACTAGATGGAAGAGGCTGAGAAAAGCATCAATTTGCTGAAAAGGAAAATCATGAAACAACCAATTATGGTGTTGCCTGATTTCCAAAAGACATTTCAAGTAAAATGTGATGCAAGTGGATTTGCAATAGGGGCTGTCTTGAGTCAAGAAGATAGGCCGATAGCATATTTCAGCGATAAGCTGAATGAAGCCAAGATAAAATACTCCACGTATGATAAGGAATTTTATGCTATTATTCATGCATTGAAAAAATGGAGACATTACTTAATTCCTAAGGAGTTTGTCTTATATAGTGGTAATCATGCATTACAATTTGTGACTCAACAAGAGAAGTTGAATCAAAGACATGTTAAATGGGTTGAATATATGAAAATTTTCACTTTTGTGATTAAACATATTTCTGGAACTGCTAACAAAGTTGTTGATGCTTTGAGCAAGATATGTTTTCTATTGCAGGAGTTCAGAGTCAAAACATTGGGTTTTGATGATCTCAAGGACATGTACAGAGATGATCTAGATTTTAAAGAGGCGTATGAAGCAGCTGAGAATCCAATTCTCAAGGACAGAGGTCAATGGATAGAATACATGATCCAGGAAGGATTACTATTTAAGGGTAATCAACTTTGTATTCCAAAGTGCTCCATGAGGGAGAATCTGTTGAAGGAGAAACATAGTGGAGGATTGGACAGACATTTCGTTCATGACAAGACATTTGCAAAGTTGAATGAGTCATATTTTTGGCCAGGAATGCGAGTAGACATCAAAAGATTCGTGGAAAGATGCAGAATTTGTCAACATTCAAAAGGAAAGAGGCAGAATGCAAGTTTTTATCAACCATTACCCATACCTGACAGGTCGTGGGATGCAGTTAGCATGGACTTCATATTGGGGTTGCCAAGAACACAAAGAGGGTTTGACTCAATATTTGTGGTAGTGGATAGATTTTCCAAAATGGAACATTTCATTCCATGTCAGAAAACCAGTGACGCAACTCACATTGCGAACCTGTTTTTCAAAGAAGTCATTCGACTTCATAGCTTACCAAGAAGCATAGTTTTGGATCGAGACACCAAGTTCGTAGGACACTTTTGGAGAACCTTGTGGAAGAAGCTGGGAACAAACTTGTCATTTAGTTCATCTTATCATCCTCAAATGAATGGACAGACAGAAGTCATGAATAGTAGTTTGGGAGACTTGCTGAGGATCTTGGTGACAGAACACCACAATCAGTGGGACAACATATTACCACAGGCAGAGTTTTCTTATAATGACTTGCTTAATAGGAGCAAAAGACAGAGTCCATTTCAAATTGTTTATGGCATGCAACCGAGAGGAATTTTTGAGCTGAGGGATTCAGAACATATTGAAACTAGGAGCGCTAGTGCAGAAGATTTTGCAGAGGCAATGAAGGAACTTCACAGCCAAGTGAAGGAACGATTGCAGAGTTTGAGCCAAGAATATAAGCGGAGAGCAGATCAACATAGGAGACAACTTCACTTCAAAATTGGTGATTTGATCCTTGCACATTTGAGAATGAAAAGGTTCCCGAGTGGAACATATAATAAACTGAAGATGAAGAAAATTGGACCATGTAAGGTCTTGAAGAAATTTGGGGCAAATGCTTATGAGATTGAATTACCCGATAGGATCAGAATTTCTCCGATATTCAATGTCTCAGATTTGTACCCTTATAAAGTTGAGGAAGTAGAAGCAGGTAGTGAACAGCCAGAGATTCAGTGGACAAAACAAATGCCAGTTGCAGAAAAGCCGCAGATGGAGCGCATACTGGACAAAAGAGTTGGTAAGAGGACCAGATGAAAACAATTCTTTGAATACTTGGTCAAGTGGAAGGGTCATCCAGTTGAAGATGCCAGCTGGGAGAACGAAGTAGAAATACAGAAGCATGGATAGACCGTGCGCGAGCTCATGGACAGGATCCCATGAAAATTTTCAACCGAGGGAGTATGATGCAGGAGCATCACAAGGCATGCAAGCATAGCTAGCAGTGAGACAACACAGAGATAAGAGATAGTTGGAAAAGCACCGGGCACATTTTTTGAAAATGTTTTGAAATATTAATGAAGTCATTAAGTGGAGGCATGCTTGTATTATTGTAAAAGGACCTTGAGCGACCCACTCTTGTCCATAGTAGATAGGAGCCTTTATGTGTAATGAATGTAGGTAGATAGAATTTAATGCTTAGATTAGACAGTTTTAGAGCACAAGAGGGAAGCGGGATATAGACACCCTCACTTGTATCTTTGTAATGTGATTATGATTGTCAAGATAGAGCATAGAGGAGAGAGTAGAGAGTTGTAGTTGAAAATACCCATGTACAGAGATTTGAATTAATAGAAAGAGCTTCGATTCAAATTCATGGTGTCGTATTTGTTCTCTGTGTATGCATGTTGAATGTTATGCTCATAGATGTTTACTTTCCGTTATACATTTGTTTTATATGTTGTGTATATGATTTCATGCTTTGTGTTTGAAGTTTGAGAGAGAGAAAGGAATGAGTTTCAATTGTTTCTCTGCCTGAGTGAATTTCCTGCACGGAGTGCAATGAAGTTTGTCCACAAGGAGTGCATTGACAGAAGTCAGAGTTCATCTCTGAAAGCTCAAGAGGGATAACAACTGTTCTCATTCTCACAGAAGTGCAAGTTGAGCTCAGGAGCCATGCAAGGTGTGCGTAGGCTAAGTAAAGTCTTAGAGTTTGTGAACCTGAGAAATTGTTGAAGGACTACTGCTGTAGGGAGTGCACAGAGTCGAAGGACTTCAATTCTTTGAAGTAATTGAAGGATTCGCTGCAAAGAGTGAGTGCGGGAGTCTTATTTAAGACTTGGAGTTGGAGAAAGCTCAGGAAGGATAGGGTCTTCGCAGTTGTTGAAGAAAAGCATAGAAGGTTGGTGCCTTGAGGCATTGAAAGGAGGCATAGCAATTTTGCGTTGCAGGCAGGTAAGTTCGGCGGAGAAATACTTGGTTAAATTCGCAGGAAATGTCCAAGAAAAAATGGACGGTCGGAATTCTTTGAGAAGAATTCATGAAGTCACAAAAGCCATCAGATCTTGCAGAGAAGTAAGTACGTTATGGAGAGTTTTCCTCAAGCGTAAGCTTAGAAGAAATCAAGGCCGTAGGATCCAAGTCAGCTAGGGCCATTGGATCGCTCGCGAAAGGCGAGTAGTGAGTGGCAAGTGGATCAGAGTCGTCCATCTGGGGAGGACAGGTGGCAGAGATCTAGAGATCTCACGAATTGGGAGATTTGTGGGGTGAGAGCCCAAAGGTTGGGTACTCTAGGTTGCGAAAGGAAAAGTCTCGAAAGGGCGAGAAGTTTTGTTTTGGGACCGCGTAGACGACGTGTCAAAATTCAGCAGTTGAAGAGTTGAATATTAGAAGGAGAAGTTGCAAGGTCGCAAGCTACGATAAGAAGTATTGAGGAGTTTTGGATCTCGGCACTTCGGGTGTCGTGATACAAAGGAGACAACACTTCGTCGAGCGAAGTGGTGAAGTGCAAAGTGGAGCATAAAGAACACGCGGCAGAATCACAAAGTGGGTCTGTGGAATAGATAGGCGAACACGAGTTGTTCATTGAAGAGAGTCAACACCCCATTGAATTTTCATGTCTCAGGGGTTCGTAAGAAAAGGGAATGAAGGTTGGACCTTTGAATTCGCAAAGGTGTGAGAGGCGAAAGGTGCTAGTTCTTAGCCTAGCTAGCGTTCGCGCAAGGAGGGAGTTGACAAAGGGAGAGTTGTACCCATTTTTTGATCTCGGTTATCGTGGGATCGTAGAGGAAGAGTCGGAGGTCACGACTCGTGAAATTGCGAGATCGTGAATCGTGAGAAATAACCTATGGATTGATTAGAAAAGGGATTCCAGAAGAAATCCGAAAGATTTGATCCGGCTCGAAGGCATATAGAATGATCCTGTGAGCGGATCTCGGTCCCGAGGGGCCGATAGGATCTGCGTCACTCTTGATCTCACCCTCAGGACTCCAAAAAAAAATGGGTCTCCTTTTAAGCCCTTTTTAGACCCTCTAAACATGAAAAGATTGTCGAGCGATCTTGTGGCCTTTCACTCTCGTTAAACTGAGATTTGAAGTCACGTCTGTCTAGCGGTAGTTTACCCCTTTTTCGATCCAAACAGTCAACCGTACGAACAAAGCTATACTCTATGGAACTTCAACTCTATAGAAGAGTACTCTCAGGTATAATTTTATCCCTTTTTCGGGCCTGAGGGACTAAACTTATGAAGAAGGAACCCCCACAGAATCCATAGTTCAGCTCTTTTCAGACTCCCTAAAATTGAAAAGATTGTCGAGTGACCTTATTCTTTCACACTCATTAAATTGGTCCAGAAGAATAGTCCTGACGGAGTCCATAGTTAATATTTTTTCAGACTCCTTAAAAATGAAAAAATGGCCGAGTGACCTTGTCTTTATCACACTCGTTAAAATGATTTTAAATAGACGTCTTGTCGGCACTAGTTTACCCCTTTTTTGAACTGACTAGACTACCTTCGAAAAAGGTACCCCAATGGAGTCTCCTTTTATGTTTTTTCAGACACTCTAAATATGAAAAACCACCGAGCTTACCTTCTTTGGGCTCGTTAAACTTACATTGAAGGACGTTACCATTGTGTGTTTTGTTAACCGCCTTTGCATACCTTATATGCCAACCTTGTAACAGTTTGCTTCTGTGTCTTAACACCTTTGGCCCTTGGAGGATTTTTCCCAAGTATCATTCTACTAGAACATCAGTCTTGTGCTTGTTCCTTGATCTTGTATGTTTTCAACACTCGTTCCTCCTTTGTAACGTAATATTCCTTTATTCTTTTTCCACAATTATTGAAAAGAACAAAAAAATCAAATATACCCCAAAAAGAGGAAGGGAAAAGTATTTACTTTATTGGTAGCATAATGAGTCGCCCTTGGATAAAGCACATCTGTCCATTTGTTCATCAAACTATGGGATATAGTATGACCTTAGGAATCTTTTTCTCACTATATAGAGTTGTGTCCTCCACCATTTGGTTATCCTTCCAAACCTATGGAGACTTTGCGTTGCCTCCTGCTTCATAGACTTATGATTAACATACATGCTGCCTGAGTCTCATCATTTGTCATGCTATTGTCCAAGGGAAGTTTGTCCCCAAGCCTGAGTCGGCCCCTCTGCAATCTGTCTCTTGTCCTCATACTCAGCCATCCTGAACATCCAATCAAGTCCTTGTTTGAAATCACTGAAGCCTTTAGTTTGATCATCAAGATTATCAAGTCCATGACCAACGAGCTATCGAAGACCTCGGGTAGTGCAGTTGTACACTCATATTACACTCCTACCCGAGTTTTGAAGATTTTGAAGTTGTTGCTTGAGCTCTGAAGATCTCATCTCCAGCCATCAGGCCGAATCAACTTCTGGAAG
>SNQJ01S0082899.1:36277-52112 GCA_010110895.2 Picea sitchensis
TGGTGTATTGGTGTAACTCTTATACTATTGTTCATTTCTCATTGGATATAATTGAATGGTTCAAGTATAATTTGAAAAAGTTTTTAAATTTTACTTGATATTGATTCACCCCCCTCTCAGTATCAACAATAGAAAATGGCCTTCCTATCATACAAGTATGGACTTACCAAAAACATCATTCAAATGTCAAGTGGAACAACATCTAACTCTACCTCATCAATGAAATTGGATGTGATCTCAAAATGTAACTTGCATTTCTTAGTTACATGTACCTGAGCATTATCACAAACCCACCCCAAAGGATACAGTCTCAGATGAGGCCTAGTTTCCAATCCCAAACTCTGAACAACTTTCTCTAAAATAAGATTCACTTGTGATCCACTATCAACAAGTGTATCAATATTAGTGTGCTTTTAGATAACTCATAAATGAAACATTCCTTTTCTTTTCCTTCCATCAGGGATTACTTTAGAATTTGCAGAAGAAGCACATGAACTGAAACTTTCAACAAAAGATTTTCCTTTTATTCCCATAGTTGTAACCTTAGTTTCATCCTTAGAATTTGATCCAAGATCCTGAACTATGGTTTTGGCCTTCATTTTCCCCTTTCTAGGTTGAGTTGTAATAACCTTGTTTCCCCCATATTGTAATTAATCATGATCACCATGCTATGGCATGGGAACTGTTGATTAATTGGGTTGGTTTTCATTGATGGCAACCCTTGAAGAAGTCGGATAGTGAATTCCGGTAGCACAATGGTTTGGGTAATGGACCCCATTTTGTTTGATGGATAATGGTATGATTTTTGAGATATTTTCAGGTAAGACTATTCCATATGGATAGTACATGTCATGTAATTTCCAGTGATATGGGGAATGTCACATAACTCCTCACGGTTATCGATTTATGGCCATGTGAAGTTGGAGAACCCTAATGAGTCATCTATAAGCCCCAAAAAGTCAAAGTGTTTGCAAAAGAAATTATTTAAATAATAAAGTTAATGGAGAACTCCCTAAAATAAGGAAAGTGGGATGCTACATGAAAGAATAAATAAGAGGCAAGGCTCTCTCATTTAATCACCCTTAAACAAATTGAATATCTTTTGTTGTGTAAGCCTTATTGCAAGTAATCATTGATACATATGAAGTTATGAAAGTCTAAGGTAGTACGAAGGGTTGACGACGAAAGTTTCGGAATTATAGAAAATACAAAAAAACCCTAATTTATGAGGTGTACGTAGGCTAACAGTGTATTAGGGTGCATACATACTGAGGTGTATGCGGGCTGACTGTGTATTAGGGTGCATACATATGCGGGCTGGCAGTGTATTAGGCTGCGTACATTGTGGTAACGCAATGGAAACTTGAGAAGATGAAGATGCAGAGGTTCTAGATTCTACGATTAAGCTCCCGGAAAGGTCTACAATGCTCATATACATTATATCTATCCATTGGTTCAAACGTTATGTCTTATTTCTATGAATAGTTGGATTTCAATGTATGCATGAGAAATAGTTATGGATATTCCAGGATTCTCCCTAGAGAGACTAGTGGTTGCATGGGATCTTTTGTATAATTCAGATCTACAGAAATACAGTGTTGGTATATTTATACTCGATACTTCTTGTTAGAATTGAGGAACATATTTTGTTTCTTGGAATATGGTTAAGGGTTTGTGATACATGGTTGAGAGCTTGTATTTGTGAACTGGTTGACGTATTGAGAGGCTGAATATCAGAAAGGGTTTGATGACTAGATCATGTGAGGGTTAATATAATTGTTCATGATTACACACACCTATATGGAACATGACTATAGAGAGATATATATGCTTTGGATAAAGGTTAAGTATGAGGATGCATGCACAGGGTATAGTTACAGTCTGGATACAGTGATAAATTACAGATCTATGTGAAAAATTTACATAGGGTCATAAGTTTTCAAGAGAAAGAAAACTCTAGTTTTCAGAAGGCATACGTAGGCTTCATAACAGTTTAGTCTTGTACATACACGGGTTTCATAATAGATAAGGTGCATACGTATGCATGTTGCAGCACTATAGGTCAGGTACCTATTGTCTTTTTTTTTATACATGTTTAGTTCAGGTACAGATTGATTGCAAAGCAATTCTACAGGTTGGATGTAGGTCAGTGGTATAGGTTGATAAAGTGGTACAGTGGTATATCTCACAGTGATAGTGTGACAGTGGTTCCATCATTCTACTTTTATTACAAGGAGGCCATACGGGGCAAGGACAGGTGGTTGTAGCCACCTTCCGGTTGTAGTCGGAGAACATAGGGGGTTGTAGCCTTCTTCTGGTTGTATCCAGAGAATAGGGGAGTTGGAGCATCCCTCAGGTTGTAGCCTGAGAAACTAGGGGGTTGGATCCTCCTTCCAGTTCCATTTGGAAAACAAAGGAAGTTGGTGCTTCCAATGAATGTAATTCTTCAATACATATAAGAAAAAGCACTCTGTGGTTTTCTCCTGCTTTGGATTTCCACATAAAAACACTGGTGTACTGTGTATGTGTGTGATTGCTAATTTGTTCATTGTTTATTTACTCTGTAACTATTGGATGATAATGCTACATTGATATAACACTTGCATTTTATGGTGAAAAAGGATTAAATTGCTCTATTATTGATTCACCCTCCCCCCTCGGTAATCCAACAATTGGTATCAGAGTCGGTTCCTTCAGAAATCAGTTTAACCACTAAAAGGTAGATCATGGAGAGAAACAACATGTATAAAACTAGAATACCACAGTTTGATTGAAAGAAGTATGCATTTTGGAGCATAAGGAGGAAGACATATATACAGGAACAGGGATTTTAAATTTGGCAATCAAGTGTTGATGGATACACAACACCAGCAGTTCCGTCGACAAATGACAAAGCAATAAAACATGGTCAAAATAATTCCAAAGCCACAAATGAACTTTTGAATAGTCTTGGAGAATCAATATTCACCAAAGTTGCACATTGTAAATCCGCTAAAGAGATTTTGGAAAAACTTCAAAATATTTATGAAGGAGATTCAAAATTCAAAGTAGCAAAGATTCAAACTTACAGAGGTCACTTCGAACAACTAAAGATGAAGGAAGATGAGAATTTTGCAGATTACGTTTTATGAGTCGATGAAACAGTTAATGCAATCATGGGATTGGGAGAAGAAATCAAAGAATTAGTAATTGTTCAAAAGGTAATAAGATCTCTTCCTATGAGATTTGACCCTAAGATATCAACACTAGAAGAAAGAGAAGATCTGAACTCAATAAGCATGGATGAACTACATGGAATCTTCACAGCATATGAAATGAGAACTGAACAGGAAAATTTAGATATAAAAGAAGCATCCAAAAAGCATCCAAAAATTCAAAGAAAAAGGGAAAGCAAAAAGAAAAATAACATAGCAGCAGTAGTGACATCTCAGAATATGATGAAGAAGTGGCCAACTTTGTCAAAACATTGAACAAGGGAACCAATGATAGGTATAGAGGTAAGCTTCCTTTTCTAAAAAATGTCCTCATAAGAAAAAGAGAAATGATGAAGGTTAATCAAATAGAAAAAAACCATATAAAGGCAAAAGAACCACAAAGAAAGTTTTCAAGAAAAGCTTATGCACCAAAGAAGACATCTCATCATCAGATGAAGATGAAGTTAGTAACAGTGAGACATAAAGAGTTATATTCATGGCAGTAGAAGACTCTGATAAAGAAGACTCTGAAGAAGAATATGAAGAGGTTGAAGTTGACTACCGAGAAGAATTGTTGTGTGCATAGAAATTATCAAAAGAGAAAACAAGAAAAACAAGAAACTACAAGCAGAACTAGACAAGAAAGAAAACACTCAGGAACTAGAACAAATGATCACAAATTTGAAGGTTCAAATTGAAGAAGATAAAAGAATTGAAGAAGAACTCAAAGAACAACTATAAGGAAGAGACGGTATCATTGAAAATTTGGAAGCAGGTATTGTCATATTAAGAAAGGATATTCAAAATAAAAATATGCATAGCATCTCAAAAATTTGAATGACATTATCAGTAGTCAAAAACCTTATCATGATAAGTCCAGACTTGGATACAATTAGACAGAAAAGGGATCAAGCTCCAAAACAACAAAACAAGAAAGATATCCAAAACTTTATGTAGAAACAATCAAAGGGGATAGGAAGGTCTACAAAAAAAATTACAAGGACACTCCTCCACCGAGAAGATTCAAATTTCAAAATCAACAACCGACAGAAACAGATAAGCCTCGGGAAGAAGAAGGATTCATAATAGTACCTCCTTTCAGAAGATCTTCAACTCCCGGGTATCAAACTATCTTTTTTGGTTTATTTTATGCATGTAATAATTTTGGACATAAAGATGTGAATTGCAGAGCTAACAACGGGAACATAAACAAATTTGAAAGTCATACAAAAAAGGGTTATCCAAGAAGGCCTAGTGAAACACAGAGAAGAAGTTACAACAAGTTTGAATCTTTAAGCACTAAAGTGGAATGCTACAAATGTAACAAATTTGGACACATGGCCAAATATTGAAGAATGAAAGTCCCCCCTAGAGAACCACAACAGAACAACAATAGTCACAGACAGGAACCTCCGAAAAGGACATGGATAAGAAAGAAGAATCAATATAGCAATGAAGAATGCACACTCGCTCTATAAGCTAAGCAGAAGAAACATGGTCGGTATGTTGACAGTCGTTATTCAAAACACATGACAGTTGATAGAGAAAGTTTGCTTACATTAAGAAAGGAAAGAGATGGACCAGTCTCCTTCAGAAATGATGATTCAACTAAAATCATTGGAAAAGGCACAGTCAAAATTGGGAACAAGAATACCAAGGCATAAAATGTTCTACTAGTAGAAGATATGAAACATAATATTCTAAGTGTGAGTCAAATGTCTGACCAAGGTCATAAATTTACTTTCGATTCACAAAAGTGAGATAAGAAAATAAAGTTCAGGAAAATAGATTGCAACAGTTGTGAGAACTTCAAGCAACATATATGTATTAAGTGAAATTGGAAATGAAAAGTGTTGCCTAGGAAAGGAAGATGAAATTTGGCTATGGAACAGAATAATGGGTCACATACATTTTGATAACCTTGTCAAAGTCACCAAAAGGGAAACAATTAGATAAATGCCCCATATCACAAAACCATCCAACACTTTATGCAAGTATTGTCAACAAGGAAAGAAAACAAAGACCAGGTTCAAATCAAAGGAATATTCAATGACAAGACCACTGGAAATTGTGCATACTGATCTAGTTGGACCAACTACAACAAAGGGTTTAAAAGTTGAGAAATACTTTATGTTATTAGTTGATGATTATACAAGAATGGTTGTAGTTTTCTTCCTTAGGAATAAGTCAGAAGATTTTGAAAACTTCAAGGTCTACAAGGAAATGGTTGAAAATGAAATGGATTCAAAAATGAAATGCTTGAGATCTGATAATGGAGGAGAGTTCACTTCAAAGGAATTTATGGACTACTACAGTAGGCATGGAATAAAAATACAATTCTTCGTTGCTAGGACAACTCAACGGAATGAAGTTTTTGAAAGAAAGAACAGGACAGTACAGGAAATGGTTCGAACAATGTTAATGGATTCCAAATTGATAGATATCTTTTGGACAGAGGCAGTGCATACAAAATTTCACATTCAAACCAGAGTAATGGTCAGAAACAACACTGACAAAACTCCCTACGAGCTATGGAAAGGAAGACCAAAAAATGTGAAGCACTTAAGAGTTTTTGGAAAAAAATGATACATCAAAAGAGAAGATGGCGGAATGGGAAATATTGACTCTCGTGTGGACAAAGGAGTACTTGTTGGTTACTCAAGTACAAGGAAAACATACAAGTGTTACAACCTGAGATTGAACAAAGTTGTGGAAAGCATCAATGTAACAATTGATGAAACAGGTAGACAAGAATTAAAGGAAGAAGAAAATGAATCAATGGAACAGCTTTACGAAGAAGAAGCAGAAGATGAAAAAGAAGTAGAAGGGGAATATGAAGAGGATCTGACAGAAGCAGAAGGGAAAGTTCAACAAGTGCCTCCAAAGACACCTAGCAGACGAGTACAGAAGAATCATCCTTCAGATCAGATTATCAGAAACAAATATGTAGGAGTTGATATTAGAAGAAGAATCCGTTCACCAGAACAAATGCACCTAGCACACTCATCTATGATTAAACCAACCTATTTTGAAGAGGCCAGCAAGGATGAATTTTGGAATAAGGCCATGGATGAAGAATTTGATCAAATAGAGAAAAATGACACTTGGGAATTGGTTCCAAGACCAAAGAATAAGAATGTGATCGACACAAAGTGGGTATATAGGAATAAATTGAATGAAGATGGATAGGTTATAAGGAACAAATCTAGATTGGTATGTAAAGGATATGCACAAGTTGAAGGAATCGACTTTGAAGAGACATTTTCCCTAGATGCCAGAATGGAAGCAATCCAATTGCTTTTAGCTTATGCATGTTCCAAAAATAGTAGCCATAAATTTGCAAAGGACATGCAGAATGAATTTCAAATGTCAATACTTGGAGAACTATCCTTATTTTTGGGTCTTTAGATACGTCAAACCAACCATGGAATTTTTATTGCTCAAACCAAGTATATCAAAGAAATGTTAAAGAGGTTCAGAATGGAAGATTGAACACCAGTTATCACTCCCATGCAAACCTGTTGCAAGTTGAGAAAATATGATGATTCAAAGTCTACATATCAGAGGAAATACAGGTCAATGATTGGTAGCCTACTATATGTGACAGCATCCAAACCAGATGTAATGCAGGCAGTTGGACAAGTGGCACAATTTCAAGAAACACTAAAGGAATCACATGTATTAGCAGTGAAGAGGATTTTCAGATATCTCAAAGTAACAAAAGAGTTTGGATTATGGTATCCAAAAGGAAAGGATCTATCACTTATTTCCTACACAGATGCAGATTGGGCAGGTTGCATTGATGACCAACGAAGCACCAGTGGAGCAGTGTTCTACTTGGGTGAGTGTTTAGTATCATGTCCAAGCAAGAAACAATCATAAGTATCTTTATCTACAGTCGAGGCAAAGTATATTGCAACAACAACATGTTGTGCACAGGTTCTATGCATGAAACAAACTCTGACATATATACAAGTTGATTATGATGAGCCAATTCCAATATATTGTGATAATATAAGTGCCATCAGTATCTCAAAGAACCCAGTGATGCACTCTAAGTCGAAGTAGATTCCAATCAAGTATCACTTTCTACGGGAACAGATTGCAGAAAAGAACATCAGAGTTGAATATGTGGTCACAAAACAACAAGTGGCAGACATCTGTACAAAATTGCTTCCACCAGAATCCTTTGAATATCTCTGCTAGAGACTCAGAGTTATTTATACTCCAAAATGAATTATTTTGAATGCTTATCTTATATGTCTTAGATGTAAAGGAGGAAGCACCATAAAGAGGACAGTTCATGTTGGGAGATCAAACAATTCAGTTAGGGGGAGCAACCCTGGATGGAAAGATACATTTTTCATTGATAACAAAGGGGGAGAGATTTATCAAATGCAGAGGACAGAGGCATGGTTCCAGGGGGAGCGTTGGTCACAGAGATGTAGAGGACAGAGGCATGGTTCTAAGGGGAGAGATGGTCATAGGGGGAGATTGTTGAATGAGTGATATGACTTCAGTATTTCATAACATGACCTTAGTATTGCATCAGAGTGTTGTCATCAATACCAAAGGGGGATATTGTTGATTAATTAGGTTGGTTGTCATTGATGTCAACCCTTGAAGAAAGTTCGATAGCGAATTTCGGCATCACAATGGTTTGGGTAATGGACCCAAGTTTGTTTGATGGATAATGGTATGAGTTTTGAGCTATTTGTAGGAAAGACTATTCCAGATGGATAGTACATGTCGTTCAATTTCTATTGGTATGTGGAACATCACATAACTCCTCACGGTTAGAGAGTTATGGCCATGTGAAGTTGGAGAACCCTCATGAGTCATCTAGAAGCCCCAAAAAGTCAAAGTGTTTGCAAAATAAATTATTTAAATAACAAAGTTAATGGAGAACTCCCTAAAATAAGGAAAGTGGGATGCTACATGAAAGTATAAATAAGAGGCAAGGCTCTCTCATTTAATCACACTTAAACAAATTGAATATCTTTTGTTGTGTAAGGCTTATTACAAGTACTCATTGATACATCTGAAGTTGAGAAAGTCTGAGGTAGTATGAAGTGTTGATGAAGAAAGTTTTGGAATTATAATGAATACAAAAAAACCCTAACTTCTGAGGCGTACATGGGCTGACAGTGTATTAGGGTGCGTACATACTAAGGCATACGCAGGCTGATTGTGTATTAGGGTGCGTACATACGTGGGCTAAAAGTGTATTAGGGTGCGTACATGTTGGTAAAGCCATGGAAACTTGAGAAGATGAAGATGCAGAGGTTCTAGATTCTAAGATCAAGCTCCCAAAAATGTCTATATTGTTCATATACATCATATCTATCCATTGGTTCAAAAGGTATGTCTTATTTGTATCAATAGTTGGATTTTGATGTATGCATGATAAATGGTTATGGAGATTTGAGGATTCTCTCTAGAGAGACTAGTGGTTGCATGGGATCTTGTGTATAAGTCAGATCTACAAAATTACAGTGTTGGTATATTTATCATTATTACTTCTTGTTATAATTGAGGCACATCTTGTATTTCTTGGCATATGGCTAAGGGTTTGTGATACATGGTTGAAAGCTTGTATTTGTGAAGTGGTTGACGTATTGAGAGGTTAAATATCATAAAGGGTTTGATGACTAGATCATGTGAGGGTTATTATACTTGTTCATGATTACACACACCTATATGGCACATGACTAGAGAGAGATATATATGCTTTGGGTAAGGATTATGTATGAGGATGCATGCACAAGGTACAGTTACAGTCTTGATACAGTGACAGGTTATAGATCTATGTGAAAAAGTTACAAAGGGTCAGAAGTTTTCAAGCAAAATAAAACCCTAGTTTTTAGAAGGCATACGCATGATTTATAATAGTTTGGTCACATACATACGCGAGATGCATAACTGATAGGGTGCGTACATACGCATGGTGCAGCACTACAGGTCGTGTACCTATTGTATTTTGTTGATACATGTTCAGTTCATGTATAGATTGATTACAAGGCAGTTGTACAGGTTGGTTGTAGGTCAGTGGTACAGGTTGATATAGTTGTACAATGGTATATCTCACAGTGATAATGTGGCAGTGGTTCCATCATTCTACTTTTATTCCAGGAAGGTCAGATGGGGAAAGGATAGGTGGTTGTAGCCAGAGAACATAGTGGGTTTTAGCCTCCTTCTAGTTGTAGCCAGAGAATTGGGGAGTTGGAGTGTCCCTCAGGTTGTAGCCTAAGAAACTAGGGGGTTGGAGCCTCCTTCCAGTTGCAGCTGGAAAAAAAAGGAAGTTGGTGCTTCCAATGAATGTAATTATTCAATACATATAAGAAAAAGCATTACATGGTTTTCTCCCAATTTGGGTTTCCACATAAAAACATTGGTGTACTGTGTATGTGTGTGATTTTTAATTTTTTCATTCTTTATTTACTATGTAACTATTGGATGATAATGTTACATTGATATAACACTTGCATTTTATGGTGACAAAGGATTAAATTTCTCTATTATTGATTCCCCCCCCTCTCACTAATCCAACAGGAACAATGTAAATGTATTATTTAGATTTCCAATGACTGACTTTGGGGGTAAAGCCTTGAAGTACTAGCCATGATATCACTAGAGGAAAGAATGAGAAAAATTTGGAGAGGGTTCATTACTTCAAATGACCCAAATTCCCTTTGTTGATATAATAAGCCTCATATGGATCCCAAGGAGAGGGATCAGTTAATGAAGTAAGGACTAGTGTTTAGATAATCAACCACCCTAATGAATGGAATCATGGTTTGACTGAAGAATGTGACCTCAAAGTACTACAGGGTCTGGTAGAACAGGATGACCCAAGTTTCATTCTGACAGAAGGAACAGGATAGGTTGATAACCATCCTGGGAAAAGATATACAGAAAATAGAGACAAGGAGAATACACGAAGTAAGAGGTGTGCACATGAGGCTCTATAGAGAGCAAGAGAGACACCAGAAAAGAACTCATGCAAAGAGGGGAACGCACGATCTGGACATGCAGAAGAAAAGAGCAAGGTTTTGAGCTTGATGTTGTGGAAGCATCTAATAAACCTCATGGGGATGTTGTGACAGAGAGAAGGTTTCTGCAAAATGGCATAGTCCCCTAGTGATATCATGGCTCGGCATGGGGGTGGCTAGAGTGCTAAAAATCAATGCCTCTAAGCCTATGGTTGGGTGGAAATGAGAATACCCACATTCAATTAGTTGGCTACAATCGCAAATAGATAAGTATTCTCATACCCTATATATTTGAGTTGTAACTGTAAAATAAAGTTGGATATCTTGTGAATGTTTCATGGATGTGCATGTTGCTTGATGGTTAGACTGTGTTCCCTTATATTTAGCTTGATTGTGTATTTAAGAAAGTAAGGAACTATATGGTTTGTAAGCGTAAATGTTCGACCCCTGTAGTGGCTCAAGTTTAAGAAAATGAATTGTGAGTTCGTCGACCTTGGGCTTAGTTTCCCATATGTATGTCAACATTCCCAATTGTTTTGAGTCTCCTAGGAGAAGGAGTTTGTTAAGTTCGAGACAAAGAGCGCAAAGAATGCACCAACGCCTAATTCTTTCATAGTTGATGAAGCTCAAGAAGGATAGCGAGATTTAAGTCTTCCATATCTTCGATACTAACCATAGAAATAAATGCATTGAGCTTGAGGCTAGTCGGAATTTTCACCTCTTTCCCATAAACCAATATATATGGATACATCCCTGTGTTATCCTTTGGGTCATTCTTCTTTCCCATAATGCATCTGTTAGCTTCAGATGCCAATTCCTTTGGTTGCTATCAACGGTTTTCTTCAGTATTTACACAAGTGTTTTGTTTGTGGATTTAGCAAGGCCATTACCTTATGGATAATAATTCGATGAATGACCCATGATGATTCCATATTATCGAAAAAAATCCATAAAATTTGACCCGATGAAGATCGAACCATTGTTTGTGATAAATTTATCTAGGACACCAAATCTCGACATAATGTTGTATTGGAGGAATTTAATCAGTTCTTTAGCATCAACCTTCTTTAACGCCACCGCTTTTGGACATTTCATGAAATAATTGGTAGTTGTTAGAATGTACATATTCCCCTTTCTAGACTTTGGATTAATCGGCCCAATAACATTAAGTCCCCATTGGGAAAACGGTTGTTCTACCACAATGGGTTGCAAAGGCATCATGGATTTCTTCATTTTTCCTTAAAATTGTTGGCATAACAAACACTTCCTTATTATGGCATACGAATCTCTAAAGATTGAGGACCAGTAATATCATGCTCTGATTATTTTGTGGGTAGTTGCAGTAGGTGCAAAGTGTCCACCACATATTCCCTCATGGAATTCTCTGAATAGTTCTTGGGGTTGATTTTCATCGACGCGTCTTATCAATATACCATCAAAATTTATTCTAAACAACATGTCAACAATCAACACGTATTGATTCATCTTCATCTTTAGTGTCATTTTCTCCTTGGGATTCATGGTGACATGAAATTTCTCGGACCTTAACTAGAATATAATATCTTTGTACCATTATGAATCAGCTAATGGTTCTCCGAATGATATTGAAATCATCCCATCAATCGAATCCCCATTCGTGATGAGCTTGTATAAATCATGTCCTTTTATTTCCTTTAAAGGTTTAATCTTGATATCATATTCTTGTATCTTTTCCAATCAATTAGCCCATTTTCCTTCTCTCAACTGTTGATTTAGAAGCATCTTCACTGGTGATGAGGGAACATAAGAAATAATATGGGAGTTTAATATATATGTACGAAAGTGCGCTACTTCTTTTGCAATATCCAAGGCTTGCTTCTCCAGTTCTAAATACCTCAACTCATAGTCGTGTAGGGTTTTTCTCATAAAAATTATTGGGAGTTCTTCTCCATTGCAATTTTTCTGAGTGAAAATGGATGCAACAACTGTCTCTGTAGAAAATGAATAGATAATGAAGTCTCTTTGGAAGTCCATACTGATGAGGACGGGAGAAGTGGTAATTTCTCCTTTGATATTTTTGAATTCCTCCTAAGTATATGTTGTCCATTCGAACCTCTTCTCCTTTTTCAGCAACAAATTGATCGGCTTTACGATGCTTACGTAGTCAGGAACAAATCTTCGCACAAAATTGATTTTTTTGAAGAATGATTGGACTCCCTTCTTGGATGTCAGGGAGTTGAGATCATTTATTCTTTTAAATATTTCTAGATCTATGTAAATCCCTTCCTTGCATAAAAAATGGCCCAACAATTTTCCTTGAGTCACATCGAACAAGCATTTCTTTGGATTCAGAGTAACGTCGTATAATCTACATCTTTCAAAAACCTTTCTTAAATTATGGATATGATCCTCCCTTTTCTTTGAATGCACCGTCAAGACATCTTGGTAGTCTTCCATAAACTTTCCTATCAACCCGTTGAACACATGATCCATGGCCCTTTGGAATGTGGCTCCAACATTCTTCAAACCAAAGGGAATTCTAGCATATGCATATGTCTCCCATTGTGTGATAAATGTTGTCTTTTCTCTATCTTCCTTACCCATCAAGACTTGGTTATATCCATAGAAACCATCCAACATGGACATGGAGGATGATCCAGTAACTTGTTGTAGAAGAAACTCCATTTTAGGCAAAGGAAAATTATCTTTTATGCTTTCTTTGTTAACGTCTCTGAAGTCAACACACATATGGATTTCCCTGATATTTTTTCTTACAATCACTGGATTCCAAATCTAGTTTGAATGTCTGATGGGATAAATTATCCATGCCTTCTTCAACATCAACAATTTGATTTTTACCAAAGGTTTCAACTTGGGATTCATCATCCTTATTTTTTGTTTCACTGGTTTCGCTTCTTCCCTCAAAGGAATGATATGTTGGAATATAGTTTTATCATAGGATTTCAAATCATCATAGGTACAAGAGAACACATCAACATATTCCTTGAATAAGGTGATATATTGGTAAATCTCTTCAATGGTGAAATCAACTCCTAAGTTGACATATTTCAAGAGAAACACTTTTCTTGGTCACAATAAGCCATGTTTTTCACTTTTGCAAAAAAGTGACCCATCACAACCATGTCATAAATATGGTATGTCTAACCTCCATCATGATATGGCCGCACAAAATTTATTTGTATTTATGTCCATCACATCAAATAGTAAATTGTGTTCTCTTCATTTCCCCATGGTACAATGATTGCGAATACATCACCTATAACCATAACTCAAAATATTAATCATACACATTTGTTCAAGTTTGAAAGTTTGAACATTAAGTTGAATAGGTCAAATAAAAGAACCAAATTAATCTATAACAAGCCCATTAATGAAGTCACATGCCTTCCCTAACAACATCAGAAACTCAAACATGATACAGTGAAACTACGACCTCTTCAATGTGCATCTCTTACCATGATAGAATTGGATGTGTCTCCTTTGGATTAACATGGACATATTTCCATTGTTTTACATATCCATTGTTTTCACACTGATCAAGTGAAAATCCCTCTACATCAACACAAAATCCACAAAATCATTCATACTTTTGTGCCTTAATAGAAAATATGTCACCCATGTATTTACTCCAAACATAGTGTAATACCTTCATGCCACATATAATTTCACAATACCAAGGCATTGATGTATTCATATTTCCAAGTGCAACATTCCAAAAAAACTTGCATCATATTAAATATCAAATATAATTTTTCTACTAAGAATGTGTTTCTATAATGTACCTTTCCAAATTATCTCTCCAGGAGATTGACATAATAGCCTAAGTGATCTTCGTAGTCTATTGTCAGTGGAAAAATGGGATTAATTAATTATTTAATGTCATCAGAGCGGAAAAAGTATTTTTTTTTAAAGTGAAAATGAGTAATTAATTAAGTAATTTGTTTAAAATTATTCTTTAAACATATGCTAACATCCAACCAGATTCGGAAAATGAAGATTGTCTATGACTATTTATAAATAACATGTGAATGTCTTACTTATCCATAAACTTCCATAACATTGATGAATAAATTGCGGAAATAAAATGTTGAAATGAAGTAAAGCAAGATCAACAATAATTCAAATGTCACATAAACAATTTGTTAACGGAGTTCATCCATCTTGGGCTATGTCTCTGGGTCCCTTTTCAATCTATGAGACCACTCTTTAATGCTCAAATTCCAAAATTACAATGAATGGACTTATAAATACCAATTTTATGAAGACACCCTTCAAGTCTATTGAATCCCAGAAACATAGGTCATTATTGAATTCCTCTCGAAATTATGAGAAAAATGAGTATAAACTTGACTATGTTCTTAGCACGTACTCAAAAATCCCTTTTTTCACACACAACGAGACTATGGGTCTCATACATAGCAATCTGAACTAATACTTTCATACACAACACTTTTGCATAAAACTAACATCACCATCAAATTCCTCTCGAAATTATGAGAAACATGAGTACAAACACTCAATACTTCCTTCAAAGAACTCAATAGCACATAAAACTAGGCAAGCCAACACTATGAACACCTCTTGCATGTAAAAAAATACAAAAATATTCTCTTGGCACACAATTCTATGCTGGGAACTCTTGGCATGAATCCTAATGTTCCTATAGGGGTCGAGCGCATGAGTTTATATAGGTGTGGGTGGCCTAACCGTGGCCCTATATACTCGGGCTACTTAACCAAACTTTAAATAATTATTAGTAAATTGTTTGTTGTAAAACTCAATGCATGTGGCACAATGGTAGGAGGAATCTTTTCTAAAATGTTGGAATATTCCCCTAGAGGTCATGGGTTCGATTCCCATGGGGAACCAATTTTATTCTCCCTTAGCCATTAATGGCCACATGGCACTCTCTGATTGGTCCACGTGTCATGTTGTCATTGGTCCACCTATATTCCATGTCATTGTATGGATATTCCACCTCAGCATCAATTCACCTACCATGTCATCGTATGAATTCCATGTCATCCGTACGAATGACACATGGCCATTTTTTAATGGTCCACATGGGTGCCTGAAAATGCCATAAATGAGTGACATGTGGTAGCCTCTTGTGCTACCACATCATCCTGATGATGTCAATATGACATCATCCTATCAGTTGTATGACATGTATGAAAATGCCATGTGGCACCCCTGCTTTCACTTTTGACATGTTTGACCAAAACTTTGACTAGCAATGACTTTTGCATACTAACTCTATTTGAAGTGATTTTTGCATTGTCGGAAATATATCGTCGAGATCTAAGCAATGAATTCACTTTTAAGAGAATATAATATTATCAATTTTTTAGCATTTTGGATCCTCCTGGATCACACCTCCCCATTGAAGAACTTTTGGACCTCCAAAAGTATGGATTTATTCAAAAATCAAGTGAGGATGCTTTCGCCTCACTTGTCCAGTATCATCCATCTTTCTTTCTTGGATAAAAATCACACGAATCATCATAATGATACTGAATACTGAAACAACATTGTTGACCAAGTTAACCATTCCCTTAAATTCACAAACTCTTTCATTCATTGTTGCAGTAGCTAACCATAATCCACCGTTTAGTAATAAAATAAACAATAAAACTGAATATACAGATG
>SNQJ01S0082899.1:52126-64289 GCA_010110895.2 Picea sitchensis
TCTTGTTAATAGGAACAACATCAACCAAAGGACTTGTTCTTGTTTCAACCATAGGTTGTAAATATGAATCCTAGATATTAGCATTAACTAGCATGTGCCCTGTAGTGACAACGGTCAAATTCATCTTCATCTGATGAGCTCTCACAATGAACTCAATCCCATCCTTGAAAATATGATACTTGTTATGTTCCCTACAGAAAATGGTATTCCTGTCATACAAGTATAGACTTCCCAAAAACATCCTTCAAATGTCAAGTGGGACAACGTCTAACTCTACCTCATCAATGAAACTGGATGTGATCTCAAACTATAACTTGCATTGCTTAGTTATATGTACTTGAGCATTATCACAAATCCATCCCAAAGGATAAAGTCTAAGATGAGGCCTAGTTTCCAATCCCAAACTCTGAACAACTTTCTCTAAAATAAGATTCACTTGTGATCCACTATCAACAAGTGTATCAATATTAGTGTGCTTTGAGATAACTTGTAAATGAAACATGTCTTTTATTTTCCTTCCATCAGGGATTACTTTAGACTTTATAGAAGAAGCACATGAACTGAAAATTGCAACAATAGATTTACCTTTGATTCCCATAGTTGTAACCTTAGTTTCATTATTTGAATTTGATCCAAGATCTTGAACTATGGTTGTGGCCTTCATTTTCCCCTTTCTAGGTTGAGTTGTAATGCCCATGTTTCCCCCAACTTGTAATTAATCATTAATCAAGATCACCATGCTATGGAATGGTAATTGTTGATTAATTGGGTTGGTTGTCATTGATTTCAACCCCTGAAGAAAGTCTAATAGCAAATTCCGACAGCACAATGGTTTGGGTAATGGACCCAATTTTTTTTGATGGATAATGGTATGAGTTTTGAGATATTTGTAAGTAAGACTATTCCATATGCATAGTACATGTCATGCTATTTCCAGTGGTATGTGTAACTTCACATAACTCCTCACGGTTAGAGAGTTATGGCCATTTGAAGTTGGAGAACCCTCATGAGTCATCTAGAAGCCCCAAAAAGTCAAAGTGTTTGCAAAAGAAATTATTTAAATAATAAATTTAATGGACAACTCCCTAAAATAAGGAAAGTGAGATGCTACATGAAAGTATAAATATGAGGCAAGGCTCTCTCATTTAATCACATTTGAACACAATGAATATCTTTTGTTATGTAAGGCTTATTGAAAGTACTCATTGATACATCTGAAGTTGTGAAAGTCTGAGGTAGTACGAAGGGTTAATGATGAAAATTTAGGAATCACAGCTAATATAAAAAACCCCTAATTTCTGAGGCATACGCAAGCTGACAGTGTATTAGGGTGGGTATATACTGAGGCATACACAGGCTGACTGTGTATTATGGTGCCTACATACGCGGGCTGGCAATGTATTAGCTTGAGTACATGTTGGTAAAACCATGGAAACTTGAGAATATGAAGATGCAAAGGTTCTAGATTCTGAGATCAAGCTCCCAGGAAGGTCTACAGTGCTCTTATACATTATTTCTATCCATTGGTTCAAAAGGTATGTCTTATTTCTATGAATAGTTGGATTTTGATGTATGCATGAGAAATGGTTATGGAGATTTGAGGATTCTCCCTAGAGAGACTAGTGGTTGCATGGGATATTTTGTATAATCCAAATCTACAGAAATACAGTACTGGTATATTTATCATTCATACTTCTTGTTNAGTTACAATCTGGATATAGTGATAGGTTACAGATCTATGTGAAAAAGTTACAGAGGGTCAGAAGTTTTCATTAGAAAGAAAACCCTAGTTTTCAAAAGTCATACACAGGTTTCATAATAGTTTGGTCGCATACATACATGGGCTGCATAACAAATAGGGTGCGTACATACGCGTGTTGTAGCACTATAGGTTGCGTACCTGTTTTATTTTGTTGATACATGTTTAGTTCATGTACAGATTGATTACAGGGCATTTGTACAGGTTGGTTCTAGGTCAGTGGTACAGGTTGATACAGTTGTATAGTGGTATATCTTAGAGTGATAGTGTGACAGTGGTTCCATCATTCTACTTTTACTCCAAGGAGGTCGAACAAGGTTAGGACATGTGGTTGTAACCACCTTCTGGTTGTAGCCGGAAAACATAGGGGGTTGTAGCCTCCTTCTGGTTATAGCTAGAGAATTGGGGAGTTGGAGCTTCCCTCAGGTTGTAGCCTAAGAAACAAGGGGGTTGGAGCCTCCTTCTAGTTGCAGCTAGAAAACAAGGGAAGTTGGTTCTTTCAATGAATGTAATTCTTCAAGACATATAATAAAAAGCATTATGTGCTTTTCTCCTGTTTTGGGTTTCCACATAAAAACACTGGTGTACTATGTATGTGTGTGATTGATAATTTGTTCATTGTTTATTTACTCTGTAACTATTGGATGGTAATGCTACATTGATATAACACTTGCATTTTATGGTGAAAAATGATTAAATTTCTATATTACTGATTCACCCCCCCTCTCAGTAATCCAACAATCGGTATCAGAGTCGGTTCCTTCAGAAATCAGTTTAACCACTGAAAGGTAGATCATGGAGAGCAACAACATGTATAAAAATGGAATATCACAATTTTATGGACAGAAGTATGCATTTTGGATCATAAGGATGAAGACATATATACAAGAACATGCATTTTAAATTTGGAAATCAATTGTAGATGGATACATAGCACCAACAGTTCCATCGACAAATGACAAAACACTAAAACTCGGTTAGAATAATTTCAAAGCCACAAATGAACTTCTGAATGGTATTGCAGAATCAATATTCACCGAAGTTGCACATTGTAAATCCACTAAAGAGATTTGGGAAAAACTTCAAAACATTTATGAAGGAGATTCAAAAGTCAAAGAAGCAAAGCTTCAAACTTACAGAGGTCAGTTCGAACAACTAAAGATGAAGGAAGATGAGAATATTGCAACTTACTTTTTACAAGTCGATGAAACAGTAAATGCAATCATGGGATTAGGAGAGGAAATCAAAGAATCTGTAATTATTCAAAAGATACTAAGATCTCTTCCTATGATATTTGACCCTAAGTTATCAGCACTAGAAGAAAGAGAAGATCTGAACTCAATAAGCATGGATGAACTACATGGAATCTTCATAGGATATGAAATGAGAACTGAACAGGAAAATCCAGATATAAAAGAAGCATCCAAAAAGTCAAAGAAAAAGGGAAAGAAAAAAGAAAAAGAACATAGCAGCAGCAATGACGTCTCAAAAGATGATGAATAAGTGGCCAACTTTGTTAAAAGATTGAACAAGGGAACCAACGACGGGTATAGAGGTAAGCTTCCTTTTATTTGTTTTTATTGTGATGGTATTGGTCATTTTTCTAACAAATGTCCTCATAAGAAAAAAAGAAATGATGAAGGTTACTCAAATAGAAAACAACCATATAAAGGCAAAAGAACCACAAATAATTTTTTCAAGAAAATCTTATCCACCAAAGAAGACATTTCATCATCAGATGAAGATGAAGTCAGTGATAATGAGACAGAAAGAGTTATATTCATGGCATTATAAGACTCTAATAAAGAAGACTCCGAAGAAGAATATGAAGAGGTCGAAGAAGAATATGAAGAGGCATAAGTTGACTACCCAGAAGAATTTTGTGTGCCATAGAAGTTATCAAAAGAGAAAATAAGAAAAACAAGAAACTACAAGCGGAACTAGAGAAGAAGTAAGACACTCAGGAACTGTTGGATTACTGAGAGAGGGGGGGGTGAATCAGTGATAGAGAAATGTAATCCTTTTTCACCATAAAATTCAAGTGTTATATCAATGTAGAATTATCATCAAATAGTTGTAGAGTAAATAAATAATGAACAAATGAGAAATCACACACATACATAGTACACCAGTGTTTTAAATGGAAACCCAAAGTAGGAGAAAACCACAGAATGTTTTTTCTTATATGTCTTGAAAAAATACATTCATTGGAAGCACCAACTTCCTTTGTTTTCCAACTGCAATTGGAAGGAGGCTTCAACGCCCTAGTTTCTCAGGCTACAACTTGAGGGAAGCTCCAACTCCCCAATTCTCTAGTTACAACCAAAAGGAGGCTACAACCCGTTATGTTCTTCAACTACATTCAGAAGGTGGCTACAACCACCTGTCCTTTCCCCATCCAACAGCCCTGACGTATAAGTAGAATGATGGAACCACTATCACACTATCACTGTGAGATATACTGTTGTAAACATGTACCAATCAACCTGCACCAAACAACCTATACCAATAACTTGAGCCATGCATCAACCATGCATTAACCTGTACCTCAACCTTTAATCAACCTGTACCATAAGCAATTGCATCAACCATGCACCAACTTGTAATCAACCTGTGCCATAAGCAAGTGCATCAACCTTGCACCAACCTGTACAAATAACCTGTCACAACAACCTATCCAAAAAACCTATCACAACAACATGTCTCATCAATATTATCTACTCACCAATATCAATCACCAAGAAAACTCTCAAATATGTGCATCAACCAATCATAACACAACAACTCATAATCATCACCAAGATCAATATGTGCTTCTAATAATATACCAAGAAAAATATGCTACATCATCCATAAACCATGTGTCAACAATACTACTAACAAGTGCCTCCAACCATGNCCTAGTTTCTCAGGCTACAACCTGAGGGAAGCTCCAACTCCACAATTCTCTTGTTACAACCAGAAGGAGGCTACAACCCCCTATGTTCTTCGACTATAGTTGGAAGGTGGCTACAACCACCTGTCCTTTCCCCATCCAACAGCCCTGACGTATAAGTAGAATGATGGAACCACTATCAGACTATCACTGTGAGATATATTGTTGTAAACCTGTACCAATCAACCTGCACCAAACAACCTGTACCAATAACCTGAACCATGCATCAGCCTGTACCTCAACCTTTAATCAACTTGTACCATAAGCAAGTGCATCAACCATGCACCAACTTATATGAAACAACCTGTAATCAACCTGTTCCATAAGCAAGTGCATCAACCATTCACCAACCTATACAAATAACCTGTCACAACAACCTATCCAAAAAACCTATCACAACAACATGTCTCATCAATATTATCTACTCACTAAGATCAATCACCAAGAAAACTCTCAAATATGTGCATCAACCAAGCATAACACAACGACTCATAATCATCACCAAGATCAATATGTGCTTCTAATAATATACCAAGACAAATATGCTACATCATCCATAAAACATGTGTCAACAATACTACTGACAAGTGTCTCCAACCATGTACTAAGTATGTACAAATCATGTATCAACTACTCATCAACTATGACTCATCAAGATGTACCAATATCATCAACTATACACCTCATGTATGTGCCAACTCATCAACTACTTGTCTCAACCATGTACCAAACATGTGCCTCAACCAAAAGCCCTCGTCAATTTCATCATCCAAATATGATTTGTAACTCTGTAATAGACCCGGTGTATATGATCACATACTTGCAAACCTTCCTTAACTTTAACAACAAGAGACTAGCATTTTCATCAAATTTTACTATAGTCTCACATGACTAGTTTTGGATTAGTCAACAACCCTAACTTGAAATAATCATAACTATGTACTTGTAATGAATAAAGATCTAAAAATAGTACACAATGTTATTTAGTGTGTTTTATGCAATTCCTCCAAGTGTCACTACTTGGAACCTTTCATAAAAGGAGTTATAGAAAAAATGTCATACCTTGTTGAATTCTAGCTTATTCTAGAGAGCGAACTTGTAGAGCGTGCCCTGCACAGAATGTTTGTTGTATGGATATGAAAATGTTACACAGAATACTAAAGACTATACTCTAACCAACACATTTTGTCTGACTTAATTTGGATCTGTTATGAATAAGTTATGATGTTTTTACCCGAAACACTTGTTTTAGACTAGTTTCGGGACTAGACACAAACCCTATTTTCCACAATGTGTAACTCCAAAACTACAACGACCCAAAATCTGAAATTTGTACCATAGCTACTTGGATATGTTTTCTCAATGGCCTATCAATTTCATGGTCTGAATCATTATACAAAAAAACATTATTGTGAAAATGGTGAGATGACCTATAAAAAACATACCTTAGAAAGCATCATCAAAAGAATTTATCCTCCCTTGAATTTTGGCCTTCTTTACTTCACCTTCTCTCTGAAATTAATCTTAGATATCCTTTGGTTACCTCAGTCACCTATAGATATTCAATATGATCAAGTGTGATTAAAATGAGAGAGCCTTGTCTCTTATTTATACTTTCATGTAGCTTCCTCATGGGGTTACCTTTAACCATCTTAACCTACTTTCCTTATTTTAGGGTTAACCAAATTCTAACAACTTGTACAATTAGTCATTTATCCACTAGATTTATTATTTAAATAATTTATTTTGTATCCACTTTGACTTATAGTACACTCATCACTTCACTTTACCTCAAGGGGTTACCTTCTAACCATCTTAAACCAGTTTCCTTAGTTTAGGGCTATCCCACTTCTAACCACTTGTCAACTTAGTAATTTCTCCATTAACTTTATTATTTAAATAATTTATTTTGTATTCACTTTGAATTATAGTACACTCATCACTTCAGTTTATTATTTACCTTCTAAAAATCTCTTAAACCACTTTGACTACTTTGACCTTTTGGGGCTTCTAGATGACTCATGAGGGTTCTCCAACTTCACATGGCCATACTCTCTAACCGTGAGGAGTTATGTGACATTCCACATATCACTGGAAATGGAATGACATGTATTATCCATATAGAATAGACCAAATATATCAAAAATCATACCATTATCCATCAAACAAACTTGGGTCCATTACCCAAACCCGGGTTGTCCAACTTCTCATGGCCATAACTCTCTAACCGTGAGGAGTTATGTGGCATTCCACATACCACCAGAAATGGAATTACATGTACTATCCATATATAATAGTATTACCTTCAAATATATTAAAACTCATACCATTATACATGAAACAACCTTGGGTCCATTACCCAAACTTTTGTGCTACCTGAATTCACTACTGGACTTTCTCCAAGGGTTGACATCAATCACTAAGGTTTGACATCAATATATAATATCAATATAAAATGATTGACATCAATGACAACCAAAAATCCATACCAAATATCCATCAACCTAAGCCAACTGTCTGACAATCTCCCCCTTTGGCATTGATGGCAACACCAACATTGATGGCAACACTCAGTCATGATAACATTCATGCTTATACTCCTCATCAATGTTTCTATCTCTCCCCCTTTAACATCAATGGCAAAGGGTATCTCCCTTTGGGGCTTCTCCCCTTGACTAAACTCTCCTTGGGGTTGCTCCCCCTGTCTACGTGCCTTTGATTTTTCTTTGTGTTTATAAGCCTCTGATTTCTCTCTTTCCCTTCATATGAATAATATCTCCACCTTTGACAAAGGGTATCACTCTGAATTCATATCACTCATTCTTCCCTTGTCAAAATCGCTCCCCTTGGAAACATGCCTCTATGCTCTCTCTCCAAGCATTTACCTTTGCATCTGATAAATATCTCCCCCTTTGTCCTATTTATGGTGCTTCCTCATGTACATCTAAGACATATAAGATAAGCATTCAAAATCATTCATTTTGGAGTAGTAATTACTCCTAGTCTCTGGCAAAGATACTCAAGGGCTTCCTGTAGGCTCAAGTGTAAAGAAGGTCGGATTTCAAGGGAGGATGAAGTCTTTTGGTGTTGTGTTCTAAGGTATGTTATTTACAGGTCATCTTACCATTTTCTCTATAACTATTTTATAGAAAGATTAAGATGGTGAAATTGATATGGTATTGAGAAGACATATCTAGGTAGTTGTGGTAAAAAATTTAGCTCTTTATTCTCTATAATCGTGGAGATACACTCTGTGGAAGATAGGTTTTTTGACTAGTCCTGAAGCTAGTCATAAACAGATGCTCCGGGTAAAATAGTAATAACTTCTTCATAGAGAATCCAAATGAAGTGAGACCAATTGAATTGGATAGAGAACGGTCTTTAGTTTCTTGTGTGCAAATTTCATAATCTGATGTTAAATATTGAGTGCAGGGAATTTTGTACAAGTTCTCTCTCATGAATAAACCAGAATTGAATAAGGTCTACCATTTTCTCTATGACTTATTTTTGGGGAGGATTCAAGGAGTGAAAAATGGAGGAGTTTCATAAAATACATATAGTTATATTATATACAAGATCAAAGTATTCTAAGTGAAGAATTGCAGAATTTGAAGAAGTCTCGGGAAGCATTATCAGGTTCTATGTGATGGTTAGTTGATGGTGATGATTTAATGTAAAGTTGTATTATCTCTCATATATTCTTGGGTGGAAGGAAGGGGCAAGGATGGAGAGGTCAACCCTCTCTTGATATTGGAGTATTGTATCTTCCTTTTGGAGGTTTATCCCTCCCTTTATGTTTGGAAGTTGTAGCTAGCTTTGGAAGTCATTACTTCCCTTGAACAATAACTACTTATTATTTCTCATATATTGTGCATGATGTATTGTGGTGTATTGGTGTAACTCTTATACTATTGTTCATTTCTCATTGGATATAATTGAATGGTTTAAGTATAATTTGGAAAAAAAAAAAAATTGTACCTGATACTGATTCACCCCCCTCTCAATATCAACAATAGAAAATGGCATTCCTATCATACAAGTATGGACTTCTCAAAAAAATCCTTCAAATGTCAAGTGGAACAACGTCTAAATCTACCTTATCAATGAAACTGGATGTGATCTCAAACTGTAACTTGCATTGTTTAGTTACATGTACCCGAGCATTATCACAAATCCATCCCAAAGGATACAGTCTCAGATGAGGCCTTGTTTCCAATCCCAAACTCTGAACAACTTTCTCTAAAATAATATTCACTTGTGATCCACTATCAACAAGTGTATCAATATTAGTGTGCTTTGAGATAACTCGTAAATGAAACATGCCTTTTATTTTCCTTCCATTAGGGATTACTTTAGACTTTGCAGAAGAATCACATGAACTGAAACTTGCAACAAAAGATTTATCTTTTATTTCCATAGTTGTAACCTTAGTTTCATCCTTAGAATTTGATCCAAGATCTTGAACTATGGTTGTGGCCTTCATTTTCCCCTTTGTAGGTTGAGTTGTAATACCCTTGTTCCCCCCAGCTTGTAATTAATCATTAATCATGACCACCATGCAATGGCATGGGAACTGTTGATTAATTGGGTTGGTTGTCATTGATGTCAACCCTTGAAGAAAGTCCGATAGCGAATTCCAACAGCACACTGTTTTGGGTAATGGACCCAATATTGTTTGATGGATAATGGTATGAGTTTTTATATATTTGCAGGTAAGACTATTCCATATGGATAGTACATTGAATTCCATTTCCAGTGGTATGTGGATCGTCACATAACTCCTCACGGTTAGAGATTTATGGTCATGTGAAGTTGGAGAACCCTCATGAGTCATCTAGAAACCCCAAAAAGTCAAAGTGTTTGCAAAAGAAATTATTTAAATAATAAATTTAATGGAGAAATCCCTAAAATAAGGAAAGTGGGATGCTACATGAAAGTATAAATAAGAGGCAAGGATCTCTCATTTAATCACACTTGAACACATTGAATATCTTTTGTTGTGTAAGGCTTATTACAAGTACTCATTGATACATCTGAAGTTGCGAAAGTCTGAGGTAGTACGAAGGGTTGACAATGAAAGTTTCAGAATTACAACGATACAAAAAAAACCTAATTTCTGAGGCATACGCAGGATAACAGTGTATTAAGGTGTGTACATATTGAGGCGTATGCAGGCTGACTGTGTATTAGGGTGCGTACATACGTGGGCTAGCAATGTATTAGGGTGCGTACATGTTGGTAAAGCCATGGAAACTTGAGAAGATGAAGATGCAGAGGTTCTAGATTCTGAATCAAGCTCCCAGGAAGGTCTACAGTACTCATATACATCATATCTATCCATTGGTTCAAAAATTATGTCTTATTTCTATGAATAGTTGGATTTTGATGTATGCATGAGAAATGGTTATGGAGATTTGGGGATTCTCGCTAGAGAGACTAGTGGTTGCATGGGATCTTCAGTATAAGTCAGATCTACAGAAATACAGTGTTGGTATATTTATCATTGATACTTCTTGTTAGAATTGAGGCACATATTTTATTTCTTGGAATATGGCTAAAGGTTTGTGATACATGGTTTAGATCTTGTATTTTTGAAGTGGTTGACGTATTGAGAGGTTGAATATCATAAAGGGTTTGATGACTAGATCATGTGAGGGTTATTATACTTGTTCATGATTACACACACCTATATGGCACGTGACTAGAGAGAGATATATATGCTTTGGGTAAGGGTTATGTATGAGGATGCATGCACAAGGTATAGTTACAGTCTGGATATAGTGACAGGTTACAAATCTATGTGAAAAAGTTACATAGGGTCAGAAGTTTTCAAGAGAAAGAAAACCCTAGTTTTCAGAAGGTATACACGAGCTTCATAATAGTTTGGTCACGAACATACATGGGCTGCATAATATCTAGGGAAAGTGCATACAAGTGTTGCAGCACTAAATTTCATGTACCTGTTGTATTTTGTTGATACATGTTCAGTTCAGGTACATATTGATTACAGGGAAGTTGTACAGGTTGGTTGCAGGTTAGTGGTACAGGTTGATACAGTTGTATAGTCGTATATCTCAGAGTGATAGTGTGACAGTGGTTCCATCATTCTACTTTTATTCCAAGGAGGTCGGATGGGGCAAGGACAGGTTGTTGTAGCCACCTTCCGGTTGTAGTCGGAGAACATAGGGGGTTGTAGCCTCCTTCTGGTTGTATCCAGAGAATTGGGGAGTTGGAGCATCCCTCAAGTTTTAGCCTAAGAAAATAGGGGGTTGGAGCCTCCTTCCAGTTACAGCTGGAAAAAAAAAGGAAGTTGGTGCTTCCAATGAATGTAATTCTTCAAGACATATAAGAAAAATCATTTTGTGGTTTTCTCCCACTTTGGGTTTCCACGTAAAAACATTGGTGTACTGTGTATGTGTGTGATTTCTAATTTGTTCATTGTTTATTTACTCTATAACTATTGGATGATAATGCTACATTGATATAACACTTGCATTTTATGGTTAAAAATGATTAAATTTCTCTATTACTGATTCACCCCCCCTCTCAGTAATCCAACAATTGGTATCATAGCCGGTTCCTTCAGAAATCATTTTAACCACTAAAAGGTAGATCATGGAGAGAAAAAACATGTATAAAAATTGAATACCAAATTTTGATCGACAGAAGTATGTATTTTGGAGCATAAGGATGAATACACATATACAGGCACAGGGATTTGAAATTTGGCAATCAATTGTAGATGGATACACAGCACCAGTAGTTTCGCCGACAAATAACAAAGCAATAAAACTCGGTCAGAATAATCCCAAATCCACAAATGAAATTTTGAATGGTCTTGGAGAATTAATATTGACCAAATTTGCACATTTTAAATCTGCTAAATATATTTGGGACAAACTTCAAAATATTTATGAAGGAGATTCAAAAGTCAAAGCAGCAAAGCTTCAAACTTATAGAGGTCAGTTCGAACAACTAAAGATGAAGGAAGATGAGAATTTTGCATCTTACGTTTTATGAGTCAATGAAACAATAAATGCAATCATGGGATTGGGATAAGAAATCAAAGAATCTGTAAGTGTTCAAAAGGTACTAAGGTCTCTTCCTATGAGATTTGACCCTAAGATATCAACACTAGAAGAAAGAGCAGATCTGAACTCAATAAGCCTGGACGAACTACATGGAATCTTCACAGCATATGAAATGATAATTGAACGGGAAAATCCATATATAAAATAAGCATTCAAAAAGTCAAAGAAAAAGAGAAAGAGAAAAGAAAAATAACATAGCAGTAGCAGTGACATCTCAGAAGATGATGAAGAAGTGACCAACTTTGTCAAAAGATTGAACAAGAGAACCAACGACAGGTATAGAGGTAATCTTCCTTTTTTTTTTTTTAATTGTGATGGTATTGGTCATTTTTCTAACAAATGTCCTCATAAGAAAAAGAGAAATGATGAAGGTTACTC
>SNQJ01S0082900.1:10573-45613 GCA_010110895.2 Picea sitchensis
AGATGGCCGGGTCTTCCGGGAGAAAGGACATCTTTTAAAGAACATCTTACGTTTTGGTTTAAAACCATGGGACTTCTTAGAAGGATAAGCTTGTTTAGGCTTAGTCTTGCAATGACAGGAAGTATCCGTTGGTTTTTTAGATTGTTTCGGAGAAGGTTTATAACAACCAAAGCTAGAAGTTTCTTGGAAAAGTTCACACGCAGAAGTATTGAAGCCTAATTGCTTCTTTAGAGATTTGGACGTTTTTCGTTTAATACATTCCTCTTGGATAGCAGTAATGATCTGTTCTTGTAAGCCTGCAAGAGATAATGACACAATGTCGATATCTTCATCCTCTAGTCTAGCTCGAACTAACTCAGGAATCTTACTGCGCATAGAAGATAAGTACTTACGAAGATATGCTAAGTTTAAGGATCTGGGACTTTATATAGGAGGGATTGCATCATACAAAAATATTCTTTCAAGTTAGAAAGATCACACAATCTTTGACTCATGAAGGAATCATCATAATGAGCCATATTGACACGGACATCACCATAGAATTCATGGGCTATAGCTTTGATAAGCTCATCTACTGGTCTGTTATGCTATATAATATTGAGTTTACTATTATTTGAGATTCTTTCCCACCAGAAACTTAAATTTCCTCTAAAACCCCAAGTGATTCTTAGAAGCGATATCGCTCGAGTTTTGTCCTTGTATATCATTTTACATTAGTTTAGCCCAAAGCATACCATCCTTGGATTACTAACTTCAATTTCTCTTGACCTTCGGTCAATATTTAGGCTGGTGGCTTCTCCTTGTTTAGAGAAGTCGATGACTATCAATATCCATGAAACGCTTTCCTTACCAAATTGTATCTTGCATTTACACCATTGTTCCCCAAGTAGTAGTTCACAGGGGACCTTGTTGGCTAGATTCGGGGATGTCATGAGATTGTCGAACTCTCTCACGGTTTAACATCGACCATTTTATGGAAGGCAATTGTGAACTAAGAGCAAGTTGTTGAAGATTTTCTTCTTTTCTAGTTGGATTTTTGTGTCTAGTTCTTTGGCTTGACCTTGTACAAGATCTAGCTTTGTTCTAGCAAGTTGGAAAATCTGAGCAATCCTAATTAGCACAGGATTGGTAAGACTTACTTCTAACTGTTTGATAGTTAGTATTTTGCTACTGGATGGAGGAGAAGTATGGAAGAAAGAAAAGGTAGCATCATTGCTGGGAGACTCTGGAGTAGAAGGCTGTGATTCTTCCTTATTTGTCTTTTGCATGTTTTCAACAACTTCTTGAATAATCTCAAGCTTGGTAAGAATAGCATGTACTTGATGTTTCAGATCTTCTTGATTCTGGAGTAGATTATCTAGATCTGAATGTAAACCATTCATATGACCTTTAGTTTTCAAAATATCCTGAGCTAGGTCATCTAAATTTTAGACCCGGAGACAAACAGATTGATAGTTAGCATAATTTTGTAGTCTAATGATATCTTGAGAAGGAGGCTCATGATGTTTGGCGCCAGTAAAGTCCAAATCTGCAACTAAGTTATTCTGAAACTTAGGAGTGTGGTTTCCAGTTCCTAAAGATCTATGAGGGATTTCAGATCTTTTATCCTTAGAAGCTCTGGGTAGAGGATAATCCATCATTTTAATAGTAGGAACAACAAGATTAGCACATTCAATACAATCAGAATGTTGACCTTTATGCTCAATCTTTGATTGATATGTTTCAAAATTCTTTGTCATACTTGGTGCAGAAGTTTCATCATCTGATCTTAACTGTTTTGGATCAAAATCACTTCTTTTGCAATAATAGCATTTCTTTTATCCTTTTTATCTATGATTAAGAAAATGATCATCTAATTTTGACCTTCCTAGAACAGGCTTATATACAGGAGTTCAAGGAGGAGATTGTACAGGAGAGTTATAAACAGAAGGTTGTCTTGCAGGGTTGGAGGTACTTGTAGACAAAGAAGAGAACTGTCTATCAAGACTGGGATATCTCATACTCTGTGTTCTACCTAACTTGAGAGTAGGCATACCTTGAGCATTCATGTAAACACTCATTTCTTTTGGCATAGGAGGTTGAACTTGAGAGGAGACAGGATCATACTCTACAGACCATTCATCGATTTCCGTGAGCTTGGAGAAGCCAGAGAAGAGGGGCAACATTCCTGGACCTACCACTGCGCTTTCATTAGTAGCGAAGAGTTTTGGGGTTAAGGGCAGGCATGGTTGAGGTAACAAACCGAAGGCAGATAGTAGAATGAATCTATGCAACTTTGGAACCTTCAGACATATCAAAACCAACAAGCTTGAGATAAGCTTGTAAGAGAGTATTGATATAGGGATCTCGGAGAGAAACTTGGAATCTAGGAAGAGCAGAGATGACGGAGACAGACCATTATGAAGGGGTGCTTGAAACCCTGAAATCATAGCATCTTGAAATTATTATGCCGGGAATCAATAATGCATAAGAGGGCATGGGTATTTAGGCCAGGACGGACTAAAGCATTTAGACCAAATGGAATAATCCCAATATGAATATACTCAAACCCATGTTTGAGTCCCCATTCAATATCTTCCGGTTGGATTAATGGAAGTTGATACTTTGTTTCTCCGAGAGAGATCGGAAGATTAACATAACAATATCTAATGAGCGTAGCAGCTCAAAACTGAAAGACAGGCATATTATAGATTTGAGCGGGAACCTTTGGGATTTCCCAGTTGGGATCAGGTTCATACTCCCGATGAACTAATCTATCATTATACATAGGTTTATGTTGGGACTGACTCAACAAATTCTTAAACCATGTAGTAGGTTTATACTGTGTCATAGCTGCTAAATCTTGCTTAGAGTAATCAGAGAGATTTTTGAAGAGGAGCTATGATTTGAGAAATCCATAATATTCTACTGCAACTTTTGACAGAACTCCTTTACTTGTTACAGGTAAGCAAACAAACAGTAGGTAAATTTAATGAAATAAGTCTAAGATACTAGCAAACAACAAAAGCCAACTGCAGGGCATAAAAATGCTGTAAAATAAATTGCTTACATTATCCGTGACTTCTTCAAAGAACCGTCCATGTCTTGAACATTACTGCGTCTAGTAGCTTGAGTCTTCAAATACAGGGCTTCGAATAAAATAGGCTGGACCCAACACATGGCTCACGATACCAAATTTACCGAATGCGATGCGCTCGATCACTGTCATAATTCCTCTTAACCTCCATTCTTTCATTAAGTTTCTCAAATGGTTAATTAACACATGAAGAATTAAAAACTCAACCATAGTCATTCGAGATCCCTCTGAGGATCAAGTGGTATCCGAGCTAGTTGGCGTTTGGATTTGAGTTTGCATGTTAACTAGGGAAAAGCTATAGCATGGAATGTTTTCCGGAATTCTTTCTCTTATTGAGAAATCCATTCTTCCGATGACATATTCTCGATGTGAGAATATGTCATCGGAAGAATGGATTTCTCATGATGAGAAAGAATTCCGGAAAAATTTCCTTGCTATATGAGGATGGTGGCGGAGGTTTGTCTGGTTTACTTGGAGCAGAAAGAGACCCGAGTTTTGGGTGAAAAGATCTTCAAAGGGGAAAAAGTGAAGAGGAGGAGTCATCCCTCAAGTTCCTCCTTCACCTCCATCATCACCTCCTTCTTCTCCCTTCTTCTTCTAAGGTTCAAGTTCTAAATCTAATGGAAAGAAAAATGTTCATAAGAATAGAATAGAAGTACCATTGTTAAAACTTGATGCAAATTTGAGTTGTCCATATATGATAGTGAAGTAAATGTAGAAAAAATTGACAATTGGATGGCGGATGGAGGTATCTTGTAGTGTACAGCAGATCAAATATGAGAACCACACAAATCAAGTTGGCATCTTTGAGACTTCACCGAGGTACATCTCTTATCACGGTGTAAAACAAGCTGCACAAAGGAACACAACATGTGGGTAATGTATTTCCATCATGAAAGAGTTTTCATTTCTGCACTTAGAAACAATTCTATCCTTTGGGTTATAAAAGCATTATCAAATGGCAATGGCTAAAAACTAAGAAAAGGACAAGCAGTTACGAAAGAATACCGTGGATTTGAAAAATATGGCATTAATGTTAGTTCTTCCTTGGAAACACAAAACTCTTATGGAAATTATATAGGAGGTTTACACAGCATATTAGAAACATTGTTTTTCATGTTTGGACCCACTAAAACTTGATGAGATTTTTGTTCAAGCTACATATATATTGAAGCAGGAAAAGCGAGGTGTGTCCGCAGGAATCATCATTTTCAGAAAAGAGGACAAGAGGAAAGGCATGGCAAGAATGAAAATACATTATTGAGAGGAAGGAAGGAAAGCCCTCTGCAAACATTGCAAGAAAGAGGTTTATGATGAGGACAGATGTTGGCAGTTGCATCAGAGAGGCCAAAGTGGTTCAAGGAAAAGAAGGAGACAGCAGGAGCAGTGTAAACAACAACAAAACCTGGAGACTTTGGATCGGATTTAGGTGATGAATTAAAGATCTCATTGGTTGGTATGACAGGTAGAATTGGTGAAGAAATTGATTGTAAACAACTGACCATATAAGGGTAATCATGCGACACACTAAAGATAGACATTAATCAGCAGTGGATCTCAATCTAATCTAATCTCGAAAGAATTGGTTAAGCAATTGGGATTAACAACACAACTACATCATAAGCCTTACACACTTAAATGGATAAACAATCATCATCAAATGCACATAGCAGTATTTTTTACAATCAAATTTTACGAATTTCATCTAAGTATGTGGATGAAGTAACATGTGATGTAGTGAAATTAAGAGAATGTGGAATGGTCGCGGGTGGTATACTTATATGATAAGTAAGGCAATCTTCTAGGACAAAGAGATAATATCAATTCACTAAAGCAGGTCAAGATTGTGGCTGGTTCATGATCATCATGTTAAAAATAAACACTAGACAATGGAACAATTAAAGAAAGGTGAATTTGAGTAAGCAACAAACCAATAATTTTTTAAAATGAAGTAATTGATCTTAAACAAGAGAAATGATTGTTGAATGGAAAATCAATCATAAGTTGCTTCAAGATAGCTCATGTCGTCTATGATATTTCAAGTATATCATCTCATTTGCGATTCGTCTTTTGATGTTGTCATTATAAATGTTTTCTACATGGATGATAGTGGCTTGAGTAGGATGTAACAGGGTTCAAATAGCTAACAATAAACTGTCAGTTGTCATGATTGTGATAAAGTTGATATTGATGAGCGGGTTGTACGATGCGAGTTGGAGACGGAGGGACAAGCGGGTGGCCTATCCCGAGCTTTGCGGTAGTCGGTAACCTTTTAGGGGACCAAAGGTCTTTTAGCGAATGAGGAGGGTGTGATCCAGTCGGATCTAGAAGCAGCCAGCGAGGGGCTCAAAGGCTCAAAATAGAAAGAAGTTCATTTGCAGTCGTCTTTTTGATGTTGTCATTAGTAATGTTTTCTACATGGATGATAGTGGCTTCAGTAAGATGTAACAGGGTTCAAATGGCTAACAATATACTGTCTGTTGTCATGATTGTGTTACAGTTGATCTTGATGAGACAGGTGCACAGTACAGAGTTCAGAGACAGAGGACAAGCCGGGTGGCCTATCCCGAGCTTTTTGACTGGTCAGTAACCTTTTGGGGACCAAAAGGTCTTTTAGTGGGGAGGTGTGATCCAGAATCGGATCTAGAAGCTTGACAGGGCTCAAAAAGGCTCAAAAATGAAAGTTCTTGGAATTCGATGAAACTAGCGCCATTGCATCTATCTCGTCTTCCTGATTCCAGCCATATATTTACTTCGTCAAACAGGCTCCGTATGCGAAAGATATCGCGTTCTGTCTGAAAACCCAAACAGGCAAAAAAAGGGGATGACTGTACAGTCCATACAGTGCCATGTGGCATGTTGACTGTACAGGACGTACAATCATACAGGTGATGTGGCAACCCCTGAAGATGACACATGGCAGGCTGATGTGGCGTACAGGTAGATAGTTGGACCAATCTACGGGTGACACGTGTCACCACTGTAAGGGTGACACATGGCACGGGATGACGTCAGTCGCTGACTGGGCAAGTGATGTGGCGTACGACATTTGACGCATGGAAGACACATTGGGCATCCAACATTTGACACTTGGCACTTTGTGATTTGTTTTTGAGGTGCCACATGGCCCAATCATGGGCTGCCACATGGCACCCTGTGGTTGGTTGAAGGTTTGAGCAAAATATATATAGGTTCACCGGGGTCAAACCCCGGACCTATTCTCCAGGGAAACGGACTAGCAGGACCGAGCTAACCACCCAGGCCATGTTGGTTCTTGTTATGTATATGCCAAATTTTATATTTGAATTTGGTTTAAGTTCTGTTCGGCGGGGGAAAGGGTCGGGGCTTAGCCCCAACCCTCGGCACAAACATGACCGTGACTGCCCATATAACCGGGAGCGTGGAGGTAACGCAGTTGGGCAAATGGATAGAGTCCAGCCCTCAGATCTTGGGCGGATCCCATGGGACCAGGAGCTGTCTACCAGTTTGGGCGCGGGAGGATATTTATGTTAGCCCGCGGATATATGTAGAGCCCGATGACCAGGAGCCAGCAGAGGGGGGCCAACGCAGAGCCAGTGGAGCGCTCGGCCACATGTCCCCATATGACCCTACCAGGGGGGCGCGCGCATAGCCTAAGGGGATTATTCCATATTATTTTTTCAAAATGGGTTTTTTGCCAATGTTTTGGGATTTTTAATGATATTATGCCTGATTTTAATTCATTTTCTCCATTTTTGGGAGATATTGGGCATTTTTGGAGCCCAAATTTTGGGAGGAAGTTGGGGATGGATAACCAACTTCAGATCTATATAAACCAGGCCTGTTTGAGGCCATGGAGGACAGAAAAATAAAAGTTATGCTGAAGGGAAGCCAAGCCAAAGCCATTTTTATGCAGGGAAGCTATTGAGGAGCAGACGCTTGTGGGCCATTTCTGGGAGCTCCGTACATCTGTTTTGCGTGTCGTTTTCTTTACAGGGTTCTAGAGATCTGGAATAACATGACTATATCATTCTTGTAGCTAATTGGCACTACTGCGATTTACTTTTGATCTTTTGAACATAAATAAAGAAGCCTCCCCCACAGAGACAAAGGCCCGGAGACGTAGGCAAAGTTGTGCCGAACTGCGTTATCAATCCTCATGCTATGGTTTGTTGTATATTATTTCCTTTCAGATCTGCATATGTGTATATGGCTGTCATAATTCCTCTTCTTTCCTCATTCTTTCATTAAGTTTCTCAAATGGTTAATTAACACATGCAAAATTAAAACTCAACCATAGTCATTAAAAGATCCTACGGATCAGAGTGAGAGGAGATGAGAGGGAAAAAGAAAGCTATATGGTTTCCCAACTAATAATATAAGAGATAAGGGGCATCCTCATGTCCATAGAAATGAATATTCCCATTGTTGAAAAAATGTAGCATCTTCATCTACAAATCCCTGCAAAAATCCCCAAGATGAAAACACTCCTACTCGGTAGTGCGAGCCTTCGATTAATTTTAGATAACCAAGGTATCATGTCCATCAAAATTTGAATGCAAGGATGGTGGAAGATATTCCTCATATAATAAATCTGAATTCTCCAAAGGATATGATTCACAACTCCTAAGGCATGACTGAAAATCATCATGAGTACCTTGTAACAAGTCATCCCTAAGTGGATGAAAATTGTTTGCAACCGTATCATTGTCAAGTTGCTAAATAAATGGATCATATGACAGTAACACATCATCATTTCTCATTCGAGAACTACCTTCCATGTCATAAATGGGATATCCATAAAAAATGAAACAACTCACAACCCATCTGCATCTCCAAGTATATATAAAATCATCAATGTGGTGATCAACCATGTTGGGGGGGTCCTCTATGAAAAACTTAATGTCATTCAGAATAATCACTTCTTCATATTCATGTGCAGGAGGAAATAACGGATGGACAAATTCATCTTCATCAATCATGAGAATGGATATCGATGTCTCATATGGTTTCTCAACATGTTTCACTTCACTAGAACCTTTTTCTTCTTGGCAGCTTTCTTAATGGGAATTTTCTTCAAGCACTTCTCTTGTGGAGGGTAAATGATGTTCCTTTTCAGCTTTACATTCCTCAACTATTGTCTCACCATCCACTGGAAAACCTTCTATGTAAAGAGTGTCCTTGAGATCTTGGAAAGTATCTTGTAAATTATGAGTGATTTGGCTCCAACTCTTGAGAAATTGTTCAACAAGCCTTGTGGAACAAGGTATTCCCCTCGGATTGCATGAATGTATGAGCCACTTCTTTTGTCTTAGTTATATATATGCTACAAACAATCTCATTAGTATATCCTCATGCAATACATTCAATGTTGAAGCATATTCCATATAATTCACAACATGGGTGACTGTTAGGGCCCGATCACCATTAAACTTTGAACAATCCTAGTTCCAGTCTAGAGGATAATAATTTTTATACCTAGGAATACTCTGGATATCAAGGGAAGGATACACTTCATGTGTATGCCAAGGTGACATGGTTCCATTACCTGGAATGACACCTCAATGGAATTTCCAGAAGATCTCAAGGCTCATCAAAATTAAAGAGGAATTGCCAGAAGATCTCAAGGCTCATCAAAATTAAAGAGGGTATCTTTCCTCAATGGATTCATGAGATAAACTTATTAAGTTCATCAAATTTGAAAATGTAACATCCCTTTAATGGAGTCTCCAGGAAATCCTAAGGTTAAGGATTTGGGATAGACTTGCCAAATGTTGTTATGGGTAAGAAAGGAGTCAAAATCCTCCCCGAAAAATGACACCAAAATTGTTATCGCACAAATTGTATTTTGGGAAAATCCCAACCCAAATCAAACCACAAAAGTGTGACAACTATGGGAGTATCTACCCACTGTCACCTTAGATGAACACTCCCCTCACTTTAGTGATGATAAAATCACCACAAGGGGGAATCCTAGGGGAATTTTGATGGAAAGTGAAAAGAGATGAAGGATTCCCCTATAGGTCAAGTTCAATACTGCAAATTAAGCTTAAGAATGAGTCTCATGAGAATCTAATTGGTTTCCAAAGGTAGTGTACATGAAAAACTATGTTATCCCTACCCAGAACAAGACAATACATAGTGCATGATGCCTCAAAACCAAAGGGGATTCAACAAGAAAAAAATGTGTCCCAAATTGAAGAAGTATGGAAATATATATATCATCAATAAATGAGTAAAATAGCTGCAAAATATACCATAAAAATAAAGTGCAAGATGTTTGAAACAAAGCTAACAATAAGTAGATGAATTTCCAATTATTAAAGAAAGACTTTCTTAGCAATTAGAGGGTCGTTATTTAGTGTTATCAACAAGTTTTGTAACAACCTTATGGCTGTAGAAAACTCTTGCTACAACAGAAAGTTCTAGCCACTAAAATTAGCAAACAATCCACCCAAACAATATCATTTAGCTAGTAGAATAATTATGGCAGCTTGCAAGTGAAATTTAGCAGTAGAAAAGTGTGAAAAGAGTGAGATAAAGATCAGCTTGTTTCATCCATATTGTCTGTAGGATAAATTTTATAACAGGAATGAGATCACTTGGCTAATCAAGAGGCCCTTAGGACACAATGTAGCTTAAATCATGTAAAATCAAATTCCAAACATATACAATTCAATCTCCTTGATATCATGTTTGCCAATGCATAATATTCAATCTCCAATGCAAGTAGATTAGTGCGTTATCTATTGAGTTATGGGGTATCTTGTTTATTATCTAGGTTTTATTACTTCTCTTTGGGTGTCACCCTTTTTACTCCCTAGAGAAAATGAACCTTAGCAAGGTAAATCTACAAGGGTGTAAACCCTTTTACCCCTTGTAGCAACCTTTACAAGATAGCCTTTTCAATGACAACAAGAATAGATATTGATGAAGGGTGTATTACCTTATACTCCTCCAATGGTTTAATAAAATTAACCTTAAAACTAACAAGAAACAAAACAAATGTAGAAATTTCTTACCTAGTTCAAGAGATAGCATGCAAAACCCTTACTTATCAAGAATGTTCCACCACATCTCCAAGAAAATAAGAATCAAAATGTAGCACTATCCTTCCTTTAAAAATACAAGTAAAAAAAGAAGCCACAATACACCAAGAGAGATATAGAGAGAATTTCCCAAGTAGGGTGAAAATGTCATCCAAGAGAGTATGTAATTCTCAAAACCATGATGATAAAATGAGAGTGAGATGACCTTTATTTATACAAGGTCATCTAACTCTAATTTTTCCACTTTACAAGTCAACTACAAATACTAAATACTAATTTTTCAACCCTCTAATTTGTCTTTACATTTTACAAATACTAAATAACATTAAATTAAAATCCTCCAAGGGGTGATGTCATGCCCTAAAGGGTGATGTTAGGCCTCCAAGAGAAACGTTGAGCCTATACGTGAAATTTTTTGGGCCTCCAAAGGCCATGTGTCACCTCATCATGTGCTAGAGAGATAAGTAATGCATCTCTCTCCATCACATCACCACCACCATCATCAAAACCCATCAAAACCTCATCAAGAAAGTTGATGTCAAGGTATAGGATATGACATCCTAGGCATCCCAAGGCCAACATTCAAGTGCAAGGGGATTCAATGCAATCATATCATGTTATCCAAGTTCCTCCAAAGGAAATGTTCATATTCCCAAGTATGAAATGATTGGGGGCACATAATCCAACCTATGGGATTCAATCCCCTTTGAAGGTCCAAGTGATCTAGTTCCTCCATGGAAAAGATTTCACCTGGAAAGGTCCTGCAAAGACAAACAAGTACACCCTACAAGGGTGCACAAGTCACATGTATCATGCCAAGTAATCCATATTTAATAAAATAACCATGCAAACATGTGCATCAAATCCACCCTTTTCAAAATAAATAAATGCTCGAAGACCTAATACAACTTGTCAAATTTAAGTATGGGAGAGTTGTCATGGTGCCCTATTGGGTAGGTCATCCCCAAAGTCAACGAGTGTTTCTCAGAAAGACCCTTTGTAGCTAATGTAAGAGAGAATGAGGTGGATGGTGGTATGACTTTTAAGCATGGGGTTTCTTGACATATAAGGGATCATATTGTCTCATTTATGGGTTCCTTAGTAGAGAGTGTGTTGTATCCTCGTTTGCAATGGTCCAAAGAATTGAGTTCTATGTTCAATGGAAATTAAGGATCATTTCAATGCCACTTGAAGCTAAAAACACAGAAAGTGTCATATGCAAGGAAAGTAAAAGACATCGCAAAATGCATTCCCTCAACAAGCGGGACATTATTGATTATGTGTTTTATTTTACAGGTCCTTGATTTTATGGAGAAGCATTTCATTTCTCTCGAGACCTTAAGGTGATAATCTAGAAGATAATATATGGATTTCATCTTTGTAAGCTACAACCTTCTAGGCCTTTAGCCCCTTCTACCCATGAAAGGAGGTATAAGCCATTCTTGGGTCAATATGCCCAAAAAACCCAAAATATGATGATAGGGAGGGGAATAAACATGGAAAGTGGTAAGTGTGGATGGGAATGGTATGATGACCCTTCAATAAGACCCATTAGTAGCAGCCCTTTTTCTAAGGGTGTCCCACTTACTAGGAAAACATGTCAACTACCAAGGTGAAATGATGAAAAAGGAATAATTTCCAAGAAAATGTTTTCAAAATCAAGAAACGACCCTTTGCAACATGTTCAAATGATTCAATTATTAAAATGACACTTACCATGAGACCGTACTTGTTACCTCAGGAAGAAAGACTCGTTTTCCTTTGTGGGCCAAGTTGATGTGGTGGACGTTGTTGTTGTCCATCATTGGTAATGTGTGGTAAGAAGACATGCTATGTTCACTCAATTGGCTCTTAACACTCCATGTATTCAACCTGTGGGCCTCGAGACATCATATCCTTAGTTACCCCTAGGAATGGGGGGTAACATCTGGCTCCTACTTGGGGACATGTGATTTTCATAGATTACATGAGAACCTTAGCATCTCCTGGTAAGACCTGTGCCTACACACAATGAAACAAGAAATGTTGGGTATCGAAGGGTGGCACACTGACACCTTTATTCATATAGTCAAAATTTCAAAATTGACAACTATCTCTAAAAATAACTTTTTGCATTTTTCAAAAATTCCAACTAACATTTAATATGATTTCAACAAAATGTAGTAAAAAACTATGCAGAAATGAAAATAAAGAAATATGTAAAGAAAAATATGAAATAAAATGAAACTATATTGTGATGAACGCACAAAATGAAAATGCAAGAAAGAAAAATGGCGTACCTACTTACTTGGGGATTGAGGCCCGTGGAGATCAAGTCTTCCAGGATGTTAGGTGAAATCGTACAAACATTGCAAACACCTACTCAACATCTCAACCAAGGGATTCCCCCTATTCTTAATTATAAAAAATATCAAGGACAAGATAAGCACATAATAATCATGAATATGAATAAGCATATAATCAATCATAGAAAGAAACTCATGGAGGTAGCTGGGAGGGATACAATCCCACTAGAAAGAATGGGCACAAGATTGATCCACCCTTCTATAAATAGGTCTACCATATATAGATGATGGCTCATCTTATTCCTCACTCGCATGATCATTTCTTCCTAAATACTGATAGGATATGAAGGGTCAGAAGAAAAATGCAAGGTTTCCTAAAGAAGAAGATAAGAGGTAAGGGACAGCCTCATGTCCAGAGAAAGAAACATTTTTTATTGGTAGTGTGATCCTTTGAAATATGAATGCAAGGATGGTGGAAGATATTTCTCATATAACCAATCTGAATGCTCGAAAGGATATGAATCATAACTCCTAAAGTGTGACTAAAAATCATCATGATTACCTTGTAACAAGTCATCCCTGAGTGGATGAAAATTGTTTGCAATTGTATCATCCTAAAGTTGTTGAATGACTAGATCATATGAGAGTAACACATCATAATTTCTCATTATATAACTACCTTCCATGTCATAAATGGGATCTCCATAAAAAATTAAAAAACTCACATCCCATTTACGACTCCCAATATATATGAAATCATCAATGTGGTGATCAACCATGTCGGAGGGGTCCTCTATGAAAACATTTGTATCATTGGGACTAATCACTTCTTTATATTCATGTGCAGGAGGAAATCAATGTCACACAACTTCATATTAATCGAGTGGGAGAATGGATACCAATATCTCATCTAGGTTCTCAACATGTTGCACTTCATCAGAACCTTCTTCTTCTTAGCATCTTTCTTCATGGGATTGTTCTTCAAGCGCTTATCTTGAAGAGGGTGAATGATGTTCATTTTTAGTTTTACATTCTTCAACTATCGTCTCATCATCCAATGGAAAACCTTCTATGTAAAGAGATTCCTTGATCTCTTGGAAAGTATCTTGCAAATTCTGAGTGGTTGGGCCCCAACACCTGAGAAATTGTTCAACAAGCCTTTTGTAGGAAGGTGTGATCCTTGGATTGCATGAATATATGATACACTTCATTTTTCTTAGATATAGAGATGCTACAAACAATCGCATTAGTATATCATCATGTAATACATTTAATATTGAATCATATTTCATACAATTCACAACATGGCTGACTACTAGGGATGGATCACCATTAAACCTTTGACAATCCTAGTTCCACTCTTAAGGATAACAATTTGGTTACCTAGTAATACCCTGGATATCAATGGAAGGATACACTTCATGTGTGCACCAATGTGTTATGATTCCATTACTAGGAATGACACCTCAATGGAATTTCCATAAGAGCTCAAGTCTCATCAAAATTATAGAGGGTATCTTCCCTCAATGGAGTAGCTAGATGAAATTATGAAGTTCATCAAAGATGAAAAGGGAACTTCCCTCAAATGTAGTTACGAGGCAAGCCTAATTTTAAGGATTTAGGATATACTTTCCAAATTTAATTATGGGTTAGAAAGGATTCAAAATCCTCCCCAGCAACAGTGCCAAAAACATTATCGCACATATTTTAGTTTAGAGAAATATCAACCCAAAACATAAAGGTGTGACAACTACGGGAGTATCTACCCACTGTCACCTTAGATAAACACTCCCCTCACCTTAGTGATGAAAAAAACACCACAAGGATGGAATATCGGGTGACACTAGGAAGATTATGATGGAAAGTGAAAAGACATGAATGATGCCCCAATAGGTCAAGGTCAAGAGTGAAGTGAAGCTTAGTATTGAATATCGTGAGAAATTAATTGGTTTCCAAAGGTAGTGTACCAACAAAAAAATGTTAGCCTTGCCTAAAAACAAGACAATATATAGTGAATGAACCCTAAAAACCAAAGGGGATCCAACAAGAAACCTTGTTGTCCCAAATTGCAGCAGTACAAAAATATGCATATCAACAATCAATGAGTATAAGAGCTGCAAAATATACCATGAAGATTAAGTGCAAGATGTTGCAAAAATAGATAACAATAAGTAGATGAATTTCCAATTATTAAAGCAAGAATTTGATAGCAATTAGAGGGTTGTTATTTAGTGTTGTCAACAATATTTGTAACATCCATATGTATGTAGACAAGTATTTCTACAACATTAATTTCTAGACACTAAAATTAGCAAAAAACTCCACTCAAACAATAGCATGTAACTAGTAGATTAATTATGGTAGCTTGTAAGTGAAATTTAGTGGTAGAAAAGTGAGAAAAAGGTGAGATAAAGATGCGTTTGTTGCAGACCTATTGGCTGTAGGATAACTTTTATAAAATCAATGAGATATCTTGGCTAATCAAGATGTCATTAGGTCACAATGTAGCTTAAAGTATGAAAAATCAAATTCCAAACTTAGACAATTCAATCTTCTTCATATCACGTTTGCCAATATTGCATAATATTCAATCTCTAATGCAAGTACATTAGTACCTTATCTATTGGTTTATAGGGTCTCTTGTTTATTATCTAGGGTTTATTACTTCTCTATGGGTGTAAGTCATTTTACTTCCTAGAGAAAACAAACCTTATCAAGGAAAATCTAGAAGGCTGTAAGCCCTTTTACTCCTTGTAGCAACCTTTGCAAAATAGTCTTTTCAATGAAAACAAAGATATATATTGATGGAGGGTGTATGCCCTTATACTCCTCCAAGGGTTCAACAAAAATAACCTTAAAACCAAGAAGAAATAAAACAAATGCATAAATTCCTTTCCTAGTTCAAGAGATAGCATGAAAAACCCTTACTTATCAAGAATGTTCCACCACACTGCTAAGAAAATAATAATCAAAAGATAGTTATAGCCTTCCTTCCAATACACAAGTAAAAAAAGCATCCACAATACACCAAGAGAGAGATAGAGCGAATTGCCCAAGTGGGGTGAAAAGTTCAACCAAGAGAGTATGTAATTCTCAAAATGTGATGATAAAATGAGAGTGAGATGACCTTTATTTATACAAGGTCGTCTAACTCTAATTTTTCCACTTTACAAGTCAACTACAAAATACAAAGAGGGTCAACCCTCTAATTTGTCTTTACATTTTACAAATAACAAAATAACATTAAATTAAAATCCCCTATGGGGTTACATCATGCCCTAAAGGGTGACGTTAGGCCTCTAAGAGAGTCGTTGAGCCTATAGGTGATATTCATTGGGCCTCCAAAGGCCATGTGTCACCTCATCATGTGCTATATTGATTGACAATGCATCTCTATCCATCAAAACACATCACTTCACCACCATAATCATACAAACCCCATAAAGAAAGGTGATGTCAAGGGATAGGATATGAATTTCCAAGCCTCCCAAGGCCAACGTTTAGGTGCAAGGGGATTCAATGTGATCATATAAATTTATCCAAGTTCCTCTAAAGGAAACTTCCATCTTCCCAAGTGTGCAATGAGTGGGGATGCATCATCCAAACTATGGGATTCAAGCCCCTGTGAAGGTCCAAGTGACCTAGTCCCTCCATCGAAAATATTTCTAGGTAGTGTAAAAGAGTGTGAGGTGGATGGAGGTATGAATTTTGAGAATTTGTTTTCTTGACATACAAAGGATCATAGTGTCTCATTTATGGGTTCCTTTGTAGAGGGTGTGTTGCATCCTAGTTTCCAATGCAACATTTTTCCAAGCCTTTTATTTCCATTAATTTATTAGAGTCCATATAATTGAGTGATATATGCAATAGAAAGTAAGGAGCACCACAATTCCACTTGAATATAAAAACACACAGAGTGGCATATGAAAGGAAATTAAAATATACTATAAAATGCATTCCCCCAACAAGCGAGACATCATTTATTATGTATTTTCTTTTAGACGTCCTTGATTTTATTTAGAAGTGTTTCATTGTTATCAGGACCTTAGGGAAATAATATAGAGGATAATATATTTCTTTTATCTTTTGACAGCTACAACCTTCTGGAAATTTATCCCCTTCTTCCCATCAAAGGAGGTACAATCCCTTCTTGGGTCAATATGCTCAAAAGCCCAAAAGATGAGGAAAAAGAGGGGAATAATTGTCGAAAGTGGTAAGTATGGATGGGAATGGTATGATGACCCTTCAAGGAAACCCACTAGTATCATGCCTTTTCCATAGGGTGTCCCACTTACTAGGAAAATGTGTCAACCACCATGGTGAAATGAGGTAAAAGGAATAATTTCCAAGAAAATGTTTTTGAGATAAAGAAAGGGCCCTTTGCAACATGTTCAAATGATTTAATTATTAATATGACACTTACCATGATACAATACTCGTTACCTCATGAAGAAAGACCCGATGTCCTTTGTGGGCCAAGCTGGTGTGGTGGAGGTTTTGGATATTTTTGTTGTTGAACACTGGTGATGTGTGGTAAGAGGAGGGCATTTTTTCACTGAACTGGCACTCAACACTCCATTTCTTCAAATTGCGGGTCTCGAGACATCATCTCCTTACTTTCCCCTAGCAATTTGGGGTAACATTTGGATCCTACTTGGGGAAATGTGATCATCATAGAGTACATGAGAAACTCAGTGTATCCTGATAAGACATGTCCCTAGACACAATGAAACAAGACATTTTGGTTATTGAATTATGTTGCACTCACCACTTTATTCATATAGTCAAAGATTGAAAATTTCAAAATTGACAACTATCTCTAAAATGAAATTTTCACATTTTTCAAAATTTCTAACTAACATGTAATATGATTTCAATCAAATGTAGTAAACAACTATAAAGAAATGAAAATAAAGAAATATGTAAAGAAAAATATGAATGAAAATCCAACTACACTGGAATGAACACACAAAATGCAAATGCAAGAAAGAAAAATGACCTTCCTACTTACCTTGGGCCCGAGGACCATAGATATTAGGTCTCGTCAGATGTTAGGTGAAATCGTACAACCAGTGCAACCACCTACTCAACATCTCACCCAATTTCTCCTTCCTCTACTTAATTATAAAAAATATCAAGGACAAGCTAAGAACATAATAATCATGAATATAAATAATCATATAATTTATCATAGAAAGCAACTCATGGAGGTGGGTTGGGGGCATACAATCCTGCTGGAAAGAATGGTCACAAGCTTGATCCACCCATCCCTTAATAGGGAAACTATATATAGATGATGGCTCATCTTCTTCCACACTCACATTATCACTACTTCCTAAAGACTGAAAGGAGATGAGAGGTTAGATCAAAATTTCATGGTTTCTCAAAGAATAAGATAAGAGGTAAGGGATAGCCACATGTCCAAACAAAGAAATATTCCCACTACTGGAAAATTATTGCCTCTTCATCTAAAAATTCCTACAAAAATCCACAAGATGAAAACACTATCGTTCGCTAGTGTGAGCCTTTGATTTTTCTAGTCTAACCAAGGTCTCATGTCCATCAAAATTTCAATGAAAGGATGGTGGAATATCTTCCTCATATAACCAATATGAATGCTCAAATGGATATGCATCACAAATCCTAAGGCATGACTGAAAATCATCATGAATACCCTATAACAAGACATTCCTTAATGGATGAAAATTTCCGACAACCATATCATCGTCAAGTTGTTGAATAAATAGATCATCTGAGAGTAACATGTCATCATTTCCCATTCGAGAACTACCTTCCATGTCATAAATGGGATCTCCATAAAAAATTAAACAACTCACATCCCATCTACGCCTCCCAATACATATGAAATAATCAATGTGGTGATCAACCATGTCGGAGGGGTCCTCTATGAAAACATATCTATCATTGGGACTAATGACTTCTTCATCTTTATGTGTAGGAAGAAAGCAAGGTTGGACAACTTCATCTTCATCAAGCGGTAGAATGGATACCGATGTCTCATCTAGGTTCTCAACATGCTGCACTTCATTGGAACCTTCTTCTTCTTAGCATCTTTCTTCATGGGAATGTTCTTCAAGTGCTTCACATGTGGAGGGTGAATGATGTTCCTTTTCATTTTTACATTATTCAACTATCATCTCATCATCCACTAGAAAATCTGATCTATAAATATCATCCTTAATCTCTTGGAAAGTATCTTGCAAATTATGAGTGGTTGGGCCCTAACACCTGATAAATTTTTGAACAAGAATATTTCATATAATTCACAACATGGGTGACCACTAGGGCCAGATCACTGTTAAACTTTGGACAATCTCAGCTCCACTCTAGAGGATAACAATTTGGATACCCAGGAATACCCTGGATATCAAGGGAAGGATACACTTCATGTGCACGTGAAGGTTCTATGGTTCCATTACTTGGAATGAAACCTCAATGGAATTCCAAGAAGAGCTCAAGGCTCATCCAAATTAAAGAGGATATATTCCCTCAATAGTGTCTCCAGATAAACTTATGAATTTCGTTAAAGTTGAAATAGAAACTTCCCTCAAATGGTGTCACTAGGGAAGCCTAAAGTAAAGGCTTTGGGATAGACTTGCCAAATGTCGTTATGGGTTGGAAAGGATTCAAACTCATCCCTGGCATAGAACCAAAACTTTTGTTACATAGATTGTAGTATGGGGAAATCCCAACCCAAACCACAAAGGTGTGACAACTATGGGAGTATATACCCGTTGTCACCTTAGATAAACACACCCCTCACTTTAGTGATGATAAAATCACCACAAGGGGCGAATCCTGGGTGACCCTAGAGGGATTGTGATGGAAAGTGAAAAGAGATGAAGGATGCCCCTATAGGTAAAGGTCAAGAGTGGAAATAAATCTTAAGAATGACTCTCGTGAGAAGGTAATTGGTTTCCAAAGGTAGTGTACCTGTAAAAATATGTTAGCCCTACCCAGAAAAACAAAATCTATAGTGAATGAAGCCTCAAAACCAAAGGGGATTTAAAAAGAAACCTTTTTGTCCCAAATTGTTGTAGTATGGAAATATCTATATCAGTAATAAATGAGTATACAAATTGAAAAATATACCATCAAAACCAAGTGTAAGATGTTGGAAACAAAGCTAACAATAAGTAGATGATTTTTCAATTATTAAAGAAAGACTTTGATAGCAATTAGAGGGTTTTTATTTAGTGTTACCAAAAATATTTGTAACAGACTTATAGCTGTAGAAAACTATTGCTACAACAGAAAGTTATAGCTACTAAAATTTTCAAAAAATACATCCAAACAAAAGCATTTAGCTAGTAGATTAATTATGGCATCTTGCAAGTGAAATTTAGCATTAGAAAAGGGAGCAAAGAGTGAGATAAGGATGATTTTCCACACCCATATTGGTCGTAGCATAAATTTTATATAAAAAATGAGATCTATTGGCTAATCAAGAGGCCCTTATGGCACAATGTAGCTTAAACCAGGGTGAAATCATGAAGATGGGTTACACTTTTGCTTGTTTTATGAGAAAAAAAATAGTCAGAAAAACTATTGCTACAAATGTAGTTATAGCTACTAAAATTTTCAAAAAATACATCCAAACAAAAGCATTTAGCTAGTAGATTAATTATGGCATCTTGCAAGTGAAATTTAGTACAGGAAAAGGGAGCAAAGAGTGAGATAAGGATGATTTTCCACACCCATATTGGTCGTAGCATAAATTTTATATAAAAAATGAGATCTATTGGCTAATCAAGAGGCCCTTATGGCACAATGTAGCTTAAACCAGGGTGAAATCAAGGAAGATGGGTGTCTACTTTGCTTGTTTTATGAGAAAAAACTCCATACTTTTTCTGCCAAGTTTTTCAACTTTCGGCATACAAAACTATTTTTTATTTAGAATTTCACTTACAACGAAAAACAACAAAACTTGTGAATAATTGTAAGATTTCAAATGACTATTTTTCAATTTTTTATCAAGATTTGATATGACAATTTGAGTTAAATGGTTTAAATAAAGAGGTTTCTAAACATGAAATGAATGATAATGAGTTACTTTATTTCTACAACAATGTATATAATATTATTAAACTTATGTTTTAGCTGAAACAAAATATAATTTGAACAATCTTACGAGACTCTATTTATTATGACTCATTACTTTGAATTTAATGCGATGAATATTATAATTTCTAGAATTTTGAAGTTGACCAAGTTGAAAAACACATGTAGGTTTAAACAGAAGTTTTTCTACACCTTGTATCTATCTTAATTTTTACTTAAACTAAAATTTAAATATACCCCTTTGAAAAGAATAGTTTAAGGATTATGAATATATTTTTCAAATTTTTCAATCGACATTTTTGAGATAATCATATTTCTGACATTTCAATCAATCATAATGTTCAACAAAATACATGTAGTGAGTTTTTTAAATCAAATAAAATTAGATAAAATAAAGAAAACGGGAAAACAAATTATACTTTATTCAATAGAGGATCTACCTGTTGGTAGCCATTTCCAAACTAAATTCTCAATGCTTGTAGGAGTCCGCAACCTCCGTTTAGTTATGTTGCATTCTCTCGCTCTTGCTTTTCATTGCAATTTCATTTTTCAAGAAAATATACTTCGCCTAACAATTATTTTTTCGTCCTAGTTATTAAAATCTTACTGAACTGTGAAACTAAACGGTGTTTCCAGATCTTTCGGGTCGAAGACCAATTAATTTAATTTCCGAATCGGCTGAAAAATAAATATGAAACGACACGTCGTGTGGTTTTTTTTTCGTGCCAAATTTTATAAATAGGATTGCAACCGAAAAAATTTAACACAATCCATCAAATGAACAAAAATATATGAGGTCGAGGATAAGGATTTCAAAGCATTTCACTTACCGACACATTTATTCTTTCTTTTCTTTATCTCTCTGCTCCATAGGCTTAATCGGAGGATCGACATCGATACATGGTAGTTTTGCCACTAAACAAAGCTCAATCATCTTTTTTTTTGAATAAGGTAAACGATGTTTTGTTCAAGTTTTTATTGGAATAACAATTTATGGGTTGAAAGATAAATGTTGAGCATTTTTTCAAGGTGAAGTCTTTGTTGAACATATCTTTATAGATAACTATAAAAAATCATGGGAAACAAAAGTTTGCACAAGAGAAAATATGATCAAGACTCTCGAGATGATAATTTCAAATCAGAGCAAAGGAAAGAGCTTTATCGTAGAAAGAAACAAGAGCTGCAAGTTAATATTGAAGAAATAAACATGATAATGTCAATAGATATTTTCACATAGAAGAGTTCAACCGTGCATGCATGCGATAAGTGATGATTAAGCACATGACAATACTACTGGGACTGTATTCAGAAAGTACAAAAATTCAAAGTATAGAATTCAAATTAAAAATATTGTAAATAATATAATTGATTGTAATTAGAATTTGATGTTTTTCAAAAAACGTAGCGATTTGTCTCTCATAATGTCTAAGAATACGTTGAAACTGAAATTGAATTAGAAGACTAATCACCTATAGGTATGTGTACATAAATTTAGATTAATATAAGATGAACACTAAGCATATATAATTTAGTGACTTTGTGTTCAAGGTTATGTTTTTTTAATATAAACTTTATATTGAAATATGTAGGAGAATCTATCAATATGGATGATGAAATATTAGAAAATGTTGATACTAAAAAAAAATTTGGAAAGAAAAAGCTAAGAATTATATAGGCAAGATATCAACTAAGAATATATATAATACTATTTCAAAGATGAATCAGAATAAAGATAGCTCCGCTCAATTTTTACTTTGTCTAATAAGTCAAGAAAGTTAAAAAGAAGCTACATCATTATTGGGTATTCAAAAGCTCCACAAAGGATACAAAGGTGCAACAAAAATGTCTTTAACAATATAACCGGTGTATTAAAAGATTTTGAAAAAAATCTCGAAAAGAAGATGTTTGTGTTGCACGTAAAACATTGGAAACAACAATTGTTTCAGGGAGTAATATAAAAGATCGCTTGACACTACACATGGCAAAAACTTTGGAAATGTCAAGAAAAAACATTACATTTCAAACATAGAAAATTTCGCTTCCAAATAGATGTAAATGATGAATTGGTTTGTTGGACAATGATTTCTAGACAACTCACAAAGATAGACTTGCAGAAAATGTTAAAGAATTGGGTCCGAAATTGTTGGTTGGAAGAATCTCGTGTTTCACCATACAAGGGATGTGTTATGGGCCAAAGAATAAAGTACTCCAACAATATGAAGAACATCCAAAAACATATATTTCCAATGACACAGCCAGAGTTGTTTAATAAATTCAAAGAAGAGCACAAAGAAGTTAAAATTTCTATCAATACATTTGTGCAACAAAACCATGGTTTGTTGTAACTCCATCACTATCCATGACATGTTGTTTTCATGTTGGTGCTGCTATTCTCTGAGTACGTCTTCTCTCTCACGTGACCCTTCACCAATGGCCCAAGAACTCAAAGTCCTTTCTACTCATATATCAAGAAGTCTTCACCCACGATTCTTCTCTTCTCGTGCGATCCTCTCCTCGAGGATCGATCTCGCGGACTTCGCAAGTTCAGGTCGGGCCACCTGTGTTGATCCTGATTTAAATCAACGCTGGATGCAAGTCCATCGGCGACCTCACCTCTTTCCTCTATCGCTAAGCCCTATCGCGACTTCGCTATCAAGGATACCAAGAACTCGGTTCTCACTCGAAGTCCCCGATATGTCAAACGCCGATGCGTTTGTGAGTTGACTTTTCAACGGTTCCTATCTCGCCGAGACTTCGAACCTCATGACTCGCGACTCCTAACACCAATACTTCGAGACTTCTCGCGGTGAGATCCCGAGGTTTTTGTGCCACCTGTATTCCACTCATGCTCTTTTATGGCCCACACTATCCTCCAGTTGTTGGGATATCACTTATCGCAATATCGCGACTCTTGTCGCAAATTTACAGAATTTCTACCCGCGAAACCCCGATGTGCGAATCCACACATAAATCCGACGGCCCTCATGAATTGGATCTACGGTCCTGGCCCTCCTAAGCTTCGAACCCTTCTCCACGCTTGCACTGCAACCCCTTGCAATTCCAAGCGATCCAACGACCCACCGGTCTTCACGAAATCTCCTTGGATAAATTTCGACCATCCGTCCCTTCCAAATGAAATCCACGAAATGACGAGACGCTCTTCCACGTAGAGCTCACAATTCCGCGGCGCAAAACCCCAACGCTGCACTGTAACTCTTCCGTGCAATTTAATTTATCTATACCATCCTTCGACGAACTCAAAGGCCTATCCCTCCTCGAAGCTTTTCTCACAACTTTCGAGTCCCTTCTGGAAACTCTTGCAAGCACTCCTTATGTCTTACTCCACCGACCGAGTGTTGAAGTCATCACAAGACACACCTACAACAATGCCTTTAATTCACTCGTAATCAAAAACTCGAAAGCCTTAACTTGGCCTCGCGGCACCTTTGTGCATGACTCTCTACCTGTTCTGTGTTTAGAACAAAAGTTATCTCCACTTGAACCCTCTTTCCGCCAACGCATTCTTGCGACGAGCATTCAACTTACTCTTGCAGGAATCCTCCTGCTCAATATAGAGAAACAATTGAAACTACTTTTCCTCTTAGATTTCAATTCAACCATGAAATCACATACGTAAAGCATATAAAAAGCAAATGTATAACATGAAAAACATCAAGTGAGCATAACATCAATACACATAGAAACAACACAAAACCATGAATTTGAATCAGATTTCTTCGAGCATCTACAGTCGTATGTACATGGGTGTTCTTCATACACCTCTCTGCTCTTTCCTGAATGCTTGATAATCTAATCTTATTAAATGTACAAAGGAGGGTGTCTATATTTGTTTTCCCTCTTGACGCTTTAAAACTATCAAATCTAGAATTAAATTCCTATCTAACCAGACATCTGTCCATTAAATGTCATCTATCTACCTAAGGACAAGAGCTTAAAGGCTCAAGGTCCATTACAATATACAAAGTGTACCATTAATCCACACATTAATGTTTGCAAAACAATATCAAGGTGTTTAAAATTTGTGCTGGCGTTTGTCCAACCATCCATTGTCTTCCGCGCTGGCTCACTTGACATGTTGGTGATGCTCCCCGTGATCACATGTGGATTTTGAGCTGTATTACGACACTTTTCTTTGGATTTTGGTAAAACTTTATGGCCGATTCACCTCCTCCTTCCACGCTCATGTTTTATATCCAAATTCTATGTGAAAGAGTAGATGATGATTTCTTTTACAAAAACAAAAGTAAGTTATTGGTGGAAAGAAATGTGATCATCAGGAAATCTAAGTTTGTTTCATTCAAAGTATCAGATTCACATGAATGATCAATCATTTTCTAAGGATAAGAGTCACCCGAAGAGATATGAATATATCAACAGTATGGTTCCACATTCTTCAAATGTTATTTCCAAAAGGCTTGATTTGAAGGTAGATAAAATTTGTTTGATAGAGTTTTTGAAGAAGTTTTGCGGAAGAAATCTATAAATAATAATTCAAGCATCCATAGATCTCATGGCAAGATCTACAATTCAAAACTCCCATGAAGTGTTTCCACCAAAGACAATTTTGTTCCATTGATTTTGGCAGAGACCACAATATCACGACAAAAGTTAGAAATCGTAGAGTGAATATTATCATTCTCATCAAGTCACTATATTTGTCCATACGTATAGAAATGCTCAACTAAATCTTCCAAACATAGAAAACACCAACGACAACTCCACATGTTATTAAAGAATATCCCATTATGTACAACAAACGACAACCATTAAAGTGATGATGGAAATAATGACACACATTATGTACAACATTGTTTCGATAAATTTATGATTCATTGAAAGAATGCAAAACCATATCCAATGTCAATCGAAAATGATTTCGCGTTCTTTCAATGAAAATCGACATGTTATTAAAAAAAATATTATAATAAAAAATAAAAATTTAAAGATTACACATTGTTGAACTTTTTTTGAGACTGGTTTTAGGTGCGAGAGCACGACGGTGCAGGGTATGTATAAAACTAGAGCACTCAGTTGCACGCTTTGAACCTCATGCCATCGATTTGAACTAATCGCGTTGTTGAATGGTGCAACATGGTGCTAAGCCATGAATATAATCCGTCAAGGGATGTAATGCTATGTGTGTCTATATATAAATGTTACATGTATGTAATGAGGATATATAAATTTGAATGTGTTCAAATTTATATTCCATCTTCAATCATTTTCTTCGTGAGATTTTGCCAAGTTTTTGTCTTGTGCGTGTATTTTTGGCATGTTGGAATAGCATATGTAAATAGATCAATTTGGCATGGACGCCAAGATACCGAACACAGAAAATACATTCACTTAAAACAAAAGTTTTCAAAATGGGTTTGCATTTGATAGATGAAATGACTCTTGCTTTTGTCTTCACGGTATAGACGTACCTTAATCCACGTATATTTGCGAAATGTCGCAGATACAAACTGAGACATGTTGAACTTAATGTAAGGGAAAATGTCACTTGCAAGCTTAGAGGAGATAGAATCAAATGAAACTATAGTGTCAATGGATGGCGATAGAGTTTTTGATCTTGTTATAGAAGGTAAAATTAAATTATGTTTTTAAATTTTTCAAATAACTTATAGATACATACTTGTGGTGGATAATCTAACACTAATTAATTGTTGTACAATATATCCAATTATCTGCAGGAATTGTCTTTTCCGGGTGGGTTGCACCCAGACAACACCTAAAAGTGAAATATTTGATGATGCACGTCACAAAGATGAGCTAGGAAGATTTTTATGATAACGGTTTATATATGAAAGAGGATCCATTGTATTGAAAGGATATTTTTCAAGAAACCCATCAAACCAATACTCATGTTCACTTTCAAGACAACCAATTAGATGTCACAAGTTGTCAATATAGTCATTTGCATGTGCAACACGCATAAAGCTAATAGAAGTTCAATAAAAATAAAAAGTTAAAAATGGAAAATGTCCAAAATCCATCATGAACTAATAATTGAAGATGGAATACCTGTTAATGGTTTTTAAACAAACTTGGTGACACATGTACATTCCATAATTGTATTTTTTCATTCAAAGTACACACATGTATAACTTGTTTTGATATCTCAAACATATTTTCATTTATGATATTTATAAAAAATACTATGTAGGAGTGGAGACAACTAATGAATTTGCATTTTAATTAGTGTTAAAATTATGTTCTTGGTATTTAAAACAAGAATTAATATAATAACAAGGAACCACTTATGATGCACTATATTTGAATAAGAGTAAAAGAAGTACTTGCAAATTATAGACCCATCATCATATATCCTTCTAAGCATGCCCTTTCTAACATTTGGATGACACTCAATCTTTTAAAGAAACATAGTATTAGGGAAGCATAATGATATCAAATTCTCATTGACATCTTGTGATTGGAAATGGATAACATGTTAAGAAAAGTAAAATATATTTAATGAAATTTATTCTATGGGTTTGCTTGCTTTAGGAATGTTTGAACTCCATTCCCATATATATCTTATGGAGTCGTCCCCTTCAAACCCATAATTTCCAACCATAATACTCTTTGATTTTCCCCATGCTCATAAAAAGACACACATGTTTAGAAAGCATATATACTATTATAAGTAGGGTGATTAAGTCATGTTAATTACAAAAATCCCCTCACATGAAGTCGTAAACCTTCAAGTCATCATTTTCTCAAAAATATTTATAATTGTTTATTTCACAACAATGTCAATAAGAACAATTATATATTAAAATATTGATCATATTTGATGAACCCAATCAGATTCCATCCCTAAAAATACCACTTCCATGACAAACCTATCTTAGAAAGTTGAAACATACTACACAATATTAAAAAAAAGAGGTATAAGACACAATATATTAATCAATGGTCAAGGTAAATGTCCTATTACAACGAATCGTTCACGCTGCAAACCCGCTTATTAGGAGAACAGAATGTTAGGTGATAGCAAAATCCCTTCTTAAAACAATTTATATACTAAAAAAACAATGTAAAATTGTAATTTCACTTGAGTTGTCTAATTTTTTTTATAATAACAATATGGAGACCAAATTATAATTTTACCAAAAATTATGTCTTCCAATTCCAATAATAACTATTAGAAAGTCATAACTTTAATTAAAACTTTTACAAATTATAAAAATTGTTTTACGATAGCAATTAAATACTTAAGTGGATTTGCTGTGCAGTAAATTAAATATTTGTTTTATTTTTTTAGGTCTTTTTCCTAGTCTTTCATGGATTTATACACTCTTTTTATTCTCATTGACAAATATTTATGTGAAAGGAAAAATGAAATCAGCTCTAAATAATTTTTATTAAACTTGGTTTTATCACCTATAATCAAAACGAAAAAAGTGTCAATATTAGATCCAAAAGAGGAAATATAAAATTTAAAATGTGAAATGGAATTTTCAAAGAGCTCCAAAATGCTAATTGTAATTCGAAAATGCTAACCTTGACCCAAAAATTTTGTGATAAATATAGACATATAATGGTGACCTAACTCAATAGATTTGAACAAGACACATCATTTGCAAAAATCAATTCATATATCTAGTTGGGAATACAACATCTTATTTATGTATCTATACATGTGACATCAAGATTAAAGATAGGCAGTACCAGAAAAAATAATTATGTCATTGCATTGAAAAGAGACATTTCATAATTATTCCAATGAGCATATAAAAAGTTCCATACATATAAAATAAAGATTGAGTAAGTCTATCACCAAAATGCTAATTGTAATTCTCAAAATGCTATCCTTTGGACCTAAAAAATTTTGTGATCAATATAGACATATAATGGTGACCTAACTCAAATAGATTTGAACAAGACACATCATTTGCAAAAATCAAATAATATATCTAGTTGGGAATACAACATTTTATTTATGTATCTACATGTGACATCAGATTAAAGAGAAGAAGAAAATTAGAAAAATAATTTTGCCATTTATTGAAAAGTTATACATTTCATAAATATTCCAATGAGCATATAAAAGGTTCCATACATAAAATAAAGATTGAGTAAGTCTATTAACATATCTTCAAGCATTGTAACTCTATATTATCATATAAGATTCATACAAAACCACGTTACAGTTATTCTAATACAAAACAAAATAAATCAAATATGTACATAAGACAAATTATTATTTTGAATTCCAAAATTATGAAATATATATATATGTACATATACATTATAATAAAAGTCTAACATTATAATAAAAGTCCGAATAGTAACAATTATAAAGTCCTATTATAATAAAAGTCTCAATAAAGAATAAAGTAAATACATAAGTTCCACATCCATTTTAGGGATGATACATGGAACAAAGACATTCAACTCCAAATTATGAACTCTAAGCCATCAAGGAGTATATATAACATGGATGACTTCATACATGAAATTGAAACCCCTAAAAACGTAATTCAAAATTAGAAATTCTGGTAATTCAAAACATGCAACAATACTAATTTAGAAATTGTAATTAAAATAAAATTGACATCTATTTTGTGATGTTTATGTTCTTGGTTAAAAAAATTGTGCGTTAGAGTTAGATTTAGATAATAATGAAAATAAATATAAAACTGTATGAAGATAATTCACAAATTTCCATCTATTAAGTCATTCTTCCAAAGAAATACTTATCTCCTGTGGATAAAGTCCAAAATCCTCCTAAAAATTCTCCTTGTGGATAAAGCTCCAAATCCTTAGATGTAATTTCATCCTGTGTGTTGTTATTTGATCATATTTACACATATCATTAAAATACTAATCTCCTAGGCAGTTAAAAATATTTCTCATCTTCTTCTGCGTGGTAATATAATCAAATTTCAAGATGCCCTTTCAAACTAAAAGACGAAAGCATAAATCTCTATATTAAACAATTCTTCCAAAAGACTACTTCTATCTATCTAAAAGTTCAGAATCATCATTTTAAATACCATTCTTCCTAAAAATTTTATCTTCTTCTATTTCTTCATGGAATAGATGTTCTCATATAATACTACCATTCTTGGACAAGAAAGCAAGGGACCTAGTATAATCTCCATATTAAGCAATTCTTCCAAAAGACTTACCTTCTTATTACATTCAAAAAGTTCAAAATCTTCTGCTTCGTCGTCCTACGGAATGTAGAGTTGGTAGAACAATGTAACTAAGAAATCAAATCGTAGGATTTAATGTGTGTGTTCACAATTATACAAAATTATTATAAATGTTGTTGAACTCTGTTCAAAAGAGGGGATATTGAACAACTATTAGAAAAAACATAACCGATTCAATCCATCCAAATTCAAACTTGTTGAATCAAGTCCCCACCAACTAGAGCCTGCTTAACATATCTCCAAACTCCGCTGACACGGAAAGAAGAACCTCATTATTTCATATAGAAAAGCATATATATACCTAGAATTCAAAATAAACTCTCATAAAATGCGCCAAAATTTGCCTAAATAGATCACATACAAATCTGCGATTCGGGTTATCATTTTGAGTGACCTTCTTCCAACCATCTCGGCTGGCATACCCAAAACTTCTTCCTCACCGACATTGCATCTAAGTTTGCATATTTTTTATCAACAAATGTGGCCCGAGAATTGGTTTCTACTCACCGACGCTTCATGCCAACATCACACCATAGAACATAGATTCCAAATTTTCCCGACAAAATTCCGGCCTCGGCTAACTTCCGATGTAGAATGGAACTCGAAGTGATGCAAATGTCCCTTTTGCGCGAGGTACTAGAGGTTGTGGAGGCCTCAATGCTTCACTGGACATTCCCTTTGCAATTATATGTACCGCCCCTTACCAACACTATTATTTGGACGTAGACTAGTATAACTGAAAGTGTACGTGTGTGCAAAAACTCTCCAAAAAATGTCTTTCAAAATAGTGTGGAACCCCATCGCTCCATGACAATTTCCCATATGCGCTGTAATCTGCTATACAGATGTCCAGCAAAGTGGGGTGCTTAAAATATTGTGACCTTCAACATTTTCCGCTTTTGACCCTCTTTGAAATTGAACACAGAGATGCCTTCCTTTTGAAACTCTATTTTTTACAACCTCCCATTTATCAAGGCCCATAACATCTGACTTTCATCGCTTCATTAGATCAACAAAACCTGCTATTGGCCCCATCTTCTCGACATATGCATCCATGCTTTCTCCGCTGAATGCAAACTATTTCAAAACTTTTCTCTCCAAAGGAAGCTCCAAGACCGCCAAATCATTTTCCAACCCTTTTTGACACCGATCATCGTCAAGCATCATTGTCAGATTCTACTGTGGAAGTTCATCGCCAACATTTGAAGGATAGGTGAATGTTGGTGTGCAATCTTTTGTTTCTTCATAACACTGCCTCCTAAATCCACCTCTTCCTCCGTGACTGACATTTGAATCTTTCGGGGATAACCACTCTCTCATTGTCACCCTTTTCTCCAAATTGATTGCCTACACACACATCGAAAGTAACTTCAAGATTTAATCAAGACATAAATTTTAATACAACAAAATTCAAATAAAATTAAACAAAATTTAAGAACTACCAGAAATGTTCTCTAGTCCAGCTATTCCCTACATTCTAGGGTGTAGGAGTGTTGATGCGCAACCTATCCAAAAGGGTTGCATCCATAACACTAGTTCGATCAGGTTCTGCAGTTGATCTATTACAGACTCGACTGACAATCTCCCTTTGATCTAGATTGTTGGTCACTCGGAGTCTCAGCTGAAGAAGGAGTCATTGTTCTTCCTTCTGAGAATGCCTAGAGATCATGAGGAATGTGTGCATAATCTTGTGTCGACATCTATCCTCAATATATATCCACAATGTAGAGTTTATAAAAAAACTCAAAGTATGTACACAAGTTAAAGCAATTTAAAACACAGAGATAACTCAAAGTTTTAAACAATCAAGCCACGAAGGTACTTGCTCATTAGAAAACACAAATAATGGTCATTCAGCTATGAATCAATCAACTAAAGATAAGTAAGAGGTCCATAGACAACAAGGCAAATACTTATCCTTCACTCATCAACCACGCACATAAAAACAACGCGATTTCAATCTTATAACTGCTAAACACCAAGGACGTAATCAAGCCGATTCGACCTAAAACCGCCTTTCAGTAATGCATCATGTGTAAAGGGGTAAGCAACATAAGATAAAACCATAAACTTTTCAAAATAATAAAACCCACATAGAAGTCATTGAAATCATGTTGGGTTCACTCAAGGATTACCATTCCACAGAGGTTTATCATTCACAACTTAATCAAAGAAGAAAAATACGCTAAAACTAAACATTCATCCATGAATCAATTTTGGCCAAGATTGGTGTCTTGGATTGCCCGACTAATGATGAGGTGTTTGTGAGCCCATTCCTAATATTACCTTCATTCTCTTTAACCCTGATTTGAAATGATCACCCAATATTCCTAATGTAGTTTTTGTCACAAGTGCACTCTACCTTATAAAGCAATTATACTAACATTGGTCCAATTATACTAACATTGGTCCATGGTGTCCTTCACCTGATATCATATTTTATCTAATGGTTTCAAGGGGTTTGAAAGTGGCAATGATATCCTTATTTATTAGAACCTTAGTGACCATATTGGTTTAACTTTGATGTAGTGGAAGGTTTTGCATGAACATGGATTATATATGCCATTGCTTTTAAACTTCCCATTAACATAAATACAAATAAACATTTTTAATACTTGGATTGGTAAAACTACTAACATAATGCCTCACAATTTTTTTTCCAAGAGGTCTATGGTTTTAATTCATATTTTATGAATCCTTTAGATACAAAATGGAGGGTGGAAGAATCATGGAGGTTCTCAAATCACTCAAGTATTAACCCACCTAGGGTTTAGTGTAATAATGATTAAAACATAATAGGTATATTTTACTCAATATCTCCCCACCCTCAGATAAGTGAGACATGTGTCTTCAAGATGAGATCACTAAGCAGCCCAATGCAAAATGGGAAACATATTTCCCACCTTCCAAAAGTTGTATTGTGATTTCACTACATCCACCCCTCCAAAAGTCCCTTTCATTCAATTGATCATTGTCTTATCATCATTTTTTTGTCACCCTTCATTATTAATGATGGAGAGAGTGAATGGGAGATAGATAAATAGTCACAAGACAATGATGGATTCAATGAAATGGAGATATGACCATTTGGAGGTGTGGATAGTGAAACCATGGTACAATTTTTGGTGAAATCATGGAAAGTATTTATTTGTGGCTCAGGGTCTTTTTCCCCTTTAAAAATTGATAGTGGATTTCCTTCTTGAGAGTGTCTCCTCCATTACTTAGATTCATAGGGTGAATTACATTTCACTCATAACAATGGCTGTACACATTTGTTACTGGTCCAATGCACTTATTTGAGAGCTCAACCAATTTTCACCCTTGCTATGTTTTCATTCTCAATATACCTTTAAGAAACTACAAAAATTGTTGAGGACTAGACCAAAGCTTATGTGACTATGGAATAGCTAGATGAATATTTCATATAAAATGAAATGACTATGGACTAGGGCTCCTTGCTGCGATCCTCTAGATTGCTGGAATCTCCTAGTCAGCGACCCTTTTGATTTTTTTCTGTTGGAGTCTTTCTTGTTGTGGCCCTCTATCTTTGTTGTTGTAGAGTGTGTTGGAACCCAACTTTCCCCGTGGGTTAATGTGTAACCCACCCTCCTCCCTCTTTGTTTTGGGGTTTTATGTTTTTTGTCTTAAGGGTTAATTAAAGTTTAAATTAAATAAGTTATTGTATTAATTATTTTTTTTAAACATGTTATATTAATTATTTTAATTTAATTTATATTTTTAATAATTCTAAATCCTAAAGTATAAATAGAACCTCCCCCTACCTCTCATACATTAAGCATAATTTTATTTTCTTAGAGTGAGCAAAACCCTTCATACGTCTTCTTGATTTTTTCGTTGAGTCTCTGTCACAACCTCTAGATTTTCTCAAGGAATCTCCTTTGTCAAGGACTCCCTCTTGATTTTTCTCAGAGTCTCCTTGTTAAGCACCCCTACTTTTGTTGTTTTAGAGGTGTTGGAACTATTTTAATTCTCTTGTGTGGGTTAATGTGCACCTAATCTCCCCTTGTTGGATAAACTACCAAGAATAATGTGCCAACTATACTAACTCTACACAAATATTTGTATAAACTACCAAGAAGCTCTCCGGACAGTACATAATATCAATAGACACCATATGATCAATGAAATCCTTTGCATTTTGGACATTAGTGACGGAGAAAATGGAGGCAAGAATAAGTTGGTATTTCTCTACTTGTTTCCTAGGACCAATAATGATGGCTAGTAGGAAAGGAATATGGCATGTAATATTATATCCTAGAACTTTTGTAGGAGACAATGTATAGGTAGAATTTGATGAGATTTATTAGTAAGAAAAGGAGAAGTATCCTTCTTATGATCCCAATTCATATAACCTATGATAGTGACATTTTCTAGAGTATTCAACAGATTCAAAGATTCTTTTCTCTAAAATACACAATCTTCATTATACGTTTGATGTCGTTTTGGAGGAGCAAGACCCGAGCTTTCTAGGTGAGTGAAAGTGACCATTAGTTATGGGCCCATGCTAGTGTCTACATCAATAATACATAATTTCTTTCCCTAATTGAAGTTCCATAGGATTTACAATGTAATTCCTCAATAGTTAAGTTGTTTAAGTGTATGGAAAAGTCTGCTCAAAGAAGATCATGTTGTCCACAACTTAGTCCACATGTGCATGACAATGTGATGCTAATTTATCAAATTATAACTTGTCATTGGTTGCATTAGGTAGTGACTCATTAGGAATTAAATAAGTAGTATGTTTAGTCTTACATTGCAAGAGAAAACCTTAAGCCTTGTCAAGAACATCCTAATAGTTATGTATTAGATTCTATAGGGATGTAAGGAACTATTGTATTGTAGTATCTGGTTTGATCAGATGCACCACATAAATGGAGGAATTTCTTGTGAAATACCTTCTTAACTATTACACGACTAGTTAGAATCTATGAGACTACATCAATAGCAAGTTTAAATGTGTGAATCCATTTTCACCATGGAACAAATTATATTGACTTATAGCTACATCGTAGATGGCTTTGTGACTTGATTAGTGAAAAAAAAAAAAATATGAGATAAAAACAAGCCAATGGGAGTAACATCACATTCCACAATTTCTTGAAAAGGAAACATAACCGATGTGACCAAGCCGTGATGATTAGCTAGGAAATTATTTCCATTATTGGTATTTCATGGAAAATGGTATGGGTGAACATGGGGAGTGTTGGGGAGATTTTGAACGATGAGGACAAAACCTATGATAAAATTTGTTTGACTACCATTAAGGAGGATGAGGTGATAACTACAGTCCTAGATTTGGTAATTATGGTTAAACAAGGATTCTCTATCAGTTGGGGAATAATGGTGTGTCATATGGACTAAAC
>SNQJ01S0082902.1:0-25378 GCA_010110895.2 Picea sitchensis
GATTCCAATGAGCTATTACACTGAGAGGTTCCTCCAAGTAATGTGCCCAAAATGACCTCTTCAGTGAATTCCATTGACTTATAGCTCAAAATAGTCAAAATCATGGAAATCGTCGGAATGCAATGAAACCAAAGCCAACTTGTGCGGAGTGGCTCATAATGATGGAATATGATCATAAATGCAATATGGACCCCACAATTCCTCTCAAATACCCTTGTACTCGCTCTAGCACCCATATGGCTACTCTGGTCATCATAAATCTCTGCCCTGTGATGATGTCCCAAAGTGGGGACATTACAACTGGTGTGGCTTACTGTCATTACTAGACTTTGTAACCTTAGCCTAGCCTAGGATTTCCTTTACCCTGGGTGGAGTGTATTCCCATCTCGGGGGTGGCCTACTGTTGATAGCTTGGAGTAATGGGGTCTAAGGATGGGAGGTTTGTGGAAGATTTGCACATAGTTGGTGGTCTTCTCATAAAAATATAAGTACCATTTCTATGCTAATTTGTATGATTTTTATGATGTACATGTATTTATATTTATAAGACTGGCATGTGTTGTTGCATGTATGTTTTACTGTGATTTCCACATTTAATTTGTGTATTAGTAGAATGCATATTAGTTGTTTAATTTTATATGTATGATGTTCCGCAAAGAGCTTTGTTTTCCATAGCCTAGCAGGTCTATGCATGGGTATGGATGGTTTGATTATCATAACATAGTGAGAAGTTTTGTTTTGTATTTATTTCAAGTGACATTTCCCACAAGAGGGNGGTGTCATAAATTGGTATCAGAGCTCGAGTGTTAGCACCTAGCTGGTAGCATGCCCCCGACTTAGCAGCCCGGGGATGCTACAAATTTGTATCAAAGCCCAAGGTTTCGACATTGAGCCTGAATTGGGCCGTATAATTGTTTTTTGAAGAAAACATTTCAGAGAATTAAAATTACAAAGTGCGAGGAGGGCACTAAGGGAACAACTTGGTCATATTCAGAAGCTCTGGAGGTATAGTAGTTTGATAAACCAAGATAACCATGGTATTGCACCACAAAGTTTAAATTTGGGCTACTGGATTTGTTCGGAAGAAGATATGTCGTCACAACCATCAGATCCGGAGAAGGTGCATGATAGTTAACAATTAAGTTATTCAAACTTCGTTACTTCGACAATTTTTTAAGTTTTTGTTGAGAAAGGAGCTGAAGCATGAAGCTCTGAAGTCCTGAAGTGACTCTCAACAGTAGATAATTCGAGAGGAGGAGAGTCGTTGGATTTCTTCGGTTGTTCGACAGTTCGGATTTTGGGGAAATTGGTGGAAGTGTGCACAGTGGTGAAGGTCAGATCCAAACTGTTAGATCTACGCACGAGTGAACTGAGTCGTAGATCTCATGGAAATTCGTAGGTTCGACACTCTAGGAGAAGTGAGTCCTTAAGCTCTAAGAAGAGAAATCTCCCGAAGTCTTGAACTCAAGAGTTAATCTGGGTCGTTCGTGTTTGAGGACACATGTCGGCTGATCAATCTATATGGGAATCCAATGTTTGAGGGATTTGTGGTGTAGTGTGGGAAGTCTCTCGAAGCCCCGAAGTCCCAAATTCCAGAACCAATCCAGACTGTCCATTATCAAATACATGTGCAAAGGATTATCAAGTGTCTGGAACTTCGGAAATTCAACACTCCAAAAGAAATGGTTTGTGGTTGATTGAGAGGAAGATATCCCCCAAGTTTTAGAGTGCTGAAGTGACGTGACATGATGATGTCACCAGGGTTGACGTGGAAGTGTTCGGAAATTTGGAGTTCGGGACTTTTGGGATGTGCATATGTGAAATCCTCCGAAGTTCCAGAGCCCTAAACCTTCGAAGCTCCAAAGTCTCGAAGTCCCGGAGTCCCGAAGTCTCGAAGCAACAAATGTAAAGTGGAATGATGATGTCACCTAGGTGATGTGGACCTCACCTAGGCATGCCACATGACATATGATTTTTTACTTTTGAAAGACCCTGTTGGACCAATCATGATCCGACATATGTCACTCGATGATAAGGCCATGCACATGTCACCCCATGTTTCTGACATGTAGCACCCCGAGTGTGCAACACTAATTGGACCCTGTGAGTTCACAAATTCAACGTTTGGAAGGACTAAAGTGTGAGGAAGGTGAAACCCCTGATCTCTCAAGAATGGAGTAAATCCCCACCGTTGATCGGGATAGGACACGTGACAGTAGATCCCATATTCTGGAGACTTGGCACTATGGAGGATTCAAGGCATAAGCAGTTGAGTTCGAGGACTCCATCTCGAATGTTAATCATAGAGGACATGTGGTTCCATATCAGTAATGGGTGAGATCATGACCGTGGGATCCATGTGGAATAGTTCAATGGATGGGAACGATTGTGGAAATCCAAAGGTAAATTAACGAGGTGGCTATTTCACATTCCACAATCAACCGAGATCGTAGATCTCCATTGGGAGGAATATCAATGACGAACATTTATTTCTACTCCATTGCACATATTTTCATTTCAAAAGTCGAGCTTGATGTTAAACCGTGATCATTTTCGAGTTCTGCAATCGACCAGGACCGATGATCTTAAAGTGATTGACAAATCAACTGTTTTTCCAGTTCCGTGTAATTGGAAGTTTTGAGTTGAGATAACCTCCGAAGTTCTGGAGCCTCGAAGTACCGAAGCTCTGAATAAGTACCTATCTATTAGCGTTGGGTCATAGCCTATGGGTACATGAGATTGGGAGCCAAATAAAAAGGGCTAAATTCCCAAAAAAATTTCTAAGAACAAGAAAGGGCTTAAAGAAGAAGCTCGTGAGGTTGTTGATTGGTCAGACCTACACCTAACAGAGTAAGAAGGCATTTAAACTTGAAGAGGGGATCCAACATGGATCCAAGAGCCAATTTGGCTCTGAGATTGATCCAGGTGGATATCCGTGGCCACCCACCTTTTCCAACTGGATCAAAACAATTTTCTGGCAATTTTGGCAATTTACTATTTCTAGCAGTTTTTCAGTTCCTGAACTTTCGGATCCATTTTGAGGCCCTAAACGATGTTTTTTTGGGAAAACGGGCAGCAACATGGAACGAAGTTCAATGTTATGTTACTCACACAAAAGTTGTAGTTCTCATATAGATCTTTCCAACGAGCTATCCTGCACCCCAAATGGAGATCGTATTCCAAAGTTACGCCTTTGGGAAGTTGATGTATCAACTACCCCCATTGGGGCCCGCAAACCTTTTCGCTTTTCATATTCCGGTGTTAGGGTTTTGGATTTTCCTTATGTTAAAAAGGCCCTTAGAGCATCATTGTAATACTCATCTTTCTTGCGAATGGGAGTAGCCATCACATCTCTTCTCAGAGATAAGCTTCCACCATTCTAGCGAGTCTTTCACTCTGTATTTTTACAGTCTCAGTACATTTATTTCATTAATAGAAATCATGTATTACTGTATCTCTGTGTTTATGGCTGCATCTCTGATAAATTTCGGTTATATTTTTGGATATCTGATATATCTTTGTATATTTATTTATTATATATCCACTCTCATTTCGTGCCGAAAATAATCCGGATCATAGATGAAAGAATCCATGTATAGGGATTACATCACTCAAAAGACAAATTGTTCAAGTATCCATAACTTCCTACTCAAAACTCACAATTGAGCATGGAAGTATGCATTGGAAAGGTCTTGAACAGTAGAAAATAAATGTTCATGCAAAAATTGTATTTGAACAGTTAATTTCTCAGGAAATCAATAGAAAATAAGTCTAATATAATAATAAATCAGAATGGTCCACGTTTTCACGAAATTATAGAGAACAATTAGCTTGATAAAGTTTTGTTGGCTACACATTTTCCAGAATTATAGCTTTCGGAATGAAACAGATTTATCACAAAGTGCAGAGAGATGGATGATGTACAAGAGGCTTACAGTAAAGAAGCTGAAATCAGAGGGATGCATATCCAGTTGGGTATGGAAGGAACAAACTCCAATGGACATGGAGAAGGAAAGGATGATAACATGAATATGGTAGAGACCATTAGAAATTTTAAAAAAGATGTCCAGAGTCACAAGGTTGATAATGAAAGGCTTATGAAAGCCAAGGAGAAGCAGGAAAACTTCAATATGAAGTTAATGAAAATCCTCGACATAATTGAAAATAAGTTGGATAATGAGAGTGGCTCTAGCAAATCAGGAAGCCATAGGACCCCTGAGGAAAAAGAAAGATCTCGACGTGATAACAGACATCACCATCACTCTCAAAGATAATCCATAAGGAGAGAACATAGAAGCTCAAGTCCATCCCCTTCCAGGAAGCATAAGAGGTCTGGGGTGGATGATTTGAGAGGAGAAATGAACAAGATCAAACTTCATACTTTTGATGGAGAGCACAAGAAGGATGAATATGCCAAGACATGGTTGTTGGGCATGAGAAAATATTTCCAACTGCATAATTATTCTTCTCATGTGGAACGAAGAATTTTTATTTATCAACTAAAAGAAAAGGCATATGTGTGGTGGGACCAACTTGTGCGGGTGCAACACATTAAAGAGAAAAGTGTGACTTGGAAGGAATTCAAGAAGCATTTTGAGAAGAAACACTTAACCAAGACATATTATGACACAAAGATGAAAGAGTTCTTTGAACTCAAACTGGATGACATGACCATTGATGAGTATGAAAGGAGATTTTTAGAACCGTTGAAGTATGTCTCCTTCATCAAGCATGAGATATTTAAGATCTAGAGATACCTGAGTGGGATTCCATCTTTCATCAGTGATAAAATCCAGTATGGTGATCCTAAAACCTTGGAGGAAACCATAAGGCGAGCTAAGTGCTTATATGATCAGAAAAAAGGAAATCCTACTTTCTAGAAGGCTTGGGTGGACAAAACGATGTTTAAGAGGGAACAGAGTAAGAAGGGGAACAAGCCACTCTTCTTCAAAAATAGTTCTCATGGAAAACAAACTCCTAGAGCACCTAGAGTGACTGCGACAGGTGANACAAGGAAAAACCCATTCAATGTTGGGGTTGTAAAGGAGATCATCTGTATAGAGATTATCCACATAGAAGTGATAAAGTGAGAGTTATCCAAAATGTACAACAAGTTGAAATAGTGGAGGACATGGGAAGAAGTGTTCCAAGGATCTACACATCCCTGGACAACAAGGAAGTAGAGTTTCAATCACACATGATTGAAGTAGAAGGAATGATCAATAACCATTCCTTTACTATTTTAATAGACTCAGGAACTATTCATATTTACATAGATCCTAAATTTGTGGAAAGATTGAAATTTCCAAGAAGCAAGCATGGGAAATCTTGGCTAGTACAACTAGCTATAGGAGCTAAGAGAAAAGTTGTTGATCTAGTTAAATCATGTCCAGTGGACATGAAGGGACTAAGTACCAAGGAAGAATTGAACATCCTTCCTTTGCGTTCATATGACTATCTTATTGGTATGGATTGGTTGGACCAACACCATGTTTTCATAGACTACCATAACAAGGAATTTACTTATGTGGATGAGGAAGGGAACCCAAGAACAATCGAAGGATAGTTATTGTTCGAGAGATCTCAACAATGCAGTTGAAGAAGTGTTACAGGAAGGGCTGCCAAATATTTGCAACTCATGTGGAGGAAGCACCTAAGGATAAGGTGCCAAATATTGGGGATCATAGAGTCCTGAAATATTTTGAGGATGTGTTCAAGGAGATACCAGGACTACCCCCAAAGACATATATTCATTTCTCTATAAATTTGATTCCTGAAGCAACTCTAGTATCAAAGACTCCCTACCGGATGAGTACACCAGAGTTGAATGAACTGCAAATGTTGCTTGAAGAACTTCTGAAGAAGGGGTATATACGCCCAAGTGTGTCACCTTGGGGTGCCCCAGTCTTATTTTTTAAGAAGAAATATGGGACATTGAGATTGTGAATCAAATTTAGACAATTGAACAAGGTAACTGTAAAGAAGAAGTATCATTTTCCAAGGATCGATGATATCTTTGATCAGTTAAAGGATGCAAAGATATTTTAAAATATTGATCTCAGATCTAGTTACCATCAAGTAAGGATCAAAGATGAAGACATTACAAATACAACCTTCAGGACAAGGTACGAGCATTATGCATTCACAGTGGTGCCATTTGGGTTATCAAATTCACCAACTGTTTTCATGTGCTTAATGAATGGTGTTTCCTGGGAATACTTAGACAAGTTTTTCATTGTATTTTTGTATGAAATCCTTGTATATTCAAAGTTATAAGAAGAGAATGAGCATCACTTGAGGATGGTGTTACAAGTTTTAAGAGAGAACCAATTGTATGCCAAATTAAGCAAGTGCTAATTCTATCAGAACTGGATTCACTATTTGGGGCATATAATATCCGAAGAAGGAATAGCAGTGGACCCTTAAAAGATTGAAGTTATTAAAGGGTGGAAAACATCAAAGAATGTGACCAAAGTCAGATGCTTCATGAGACTATATGGCTACTACAGAAGATTCATTGCAAGGTTTTTGAAGATTTCTCACCCAATCACTTCCTTGTAAAGGAAGGGGGTAAAGTTTCAATGGACAACAAAATGTGAAAAGAGCTTCCAAAAATTGAAGCAGTTGTTAATTAGTGCTCTAGTTATGAGAATTTCATATCTGAATGAATATTTTGTGGTTTGCACTAATGCATGCAAAGAAGGACTTGGTGGAGTCCTCAGTTAGAATAGATTTGTTGTATGTTTTGAATCCAAAAAATGGAAAGAGCATGAAAGGCTCTACGCCACTCATGATTTGGAGTTGGTAGATATAGTACACGCCTTGAAGAAGTGGAGACACTACCTCATGGTAAAAAAGTTTGAGCTAAGGACAGACCNTTTAAATTCCAAGCATAGAAGATGGTTGGAATTTCTCTATGAGTATGACTTTGATATTAAAAACATCAAAGGAAAAGAGAACAAATTTGTTGATGCACTCAATAGGAGAGTGCATGAACTGCATGCTACAACCATTAGCATCTAACAAACTAATATTAAAGGCATAATTTATGAGGCTACAAAAGTAGATTTTTAGTACATGGAGTTAGTAACAAAATTACAGAAAAGTAAAATGTAGCAAAAGGTTGAATATTATAAATGGGGAAATGATGAAATTATCTTGTACAGGAACATAATTTATGTACCCAATTCTCATGAATTAAGGAGTATGATCTTGAAAGAGATGGATAATGTACCTTATGCCGGACACCCAGGATATTAGAAAACCATTGTCGTTGTCAAGAGCCAATACTATTGGCCAGGCATTAAGAAATAAATTGTTGAGTACATTGCTAAATTTCTAGAGTATCAGAACGTCAAGGATGAGCATACACACCAAACTGGGTTGTTGTAGACATTGTCCATTCTTGAGTGGATGTGGGAAGTGGTGACAATGGATTTCATCACCAAATTGCCCAGAACAAGCAAGCAACATGATGTTATCATGGTGGTGGTGGACAAACTTACTAAATCTTCCCTTTTTATTCCTATGAATATTACTCACAAGGTAACCAATGTTGTTTATATTTATATGAGGGAAGTAGCACACTTGCATGGCATAACCAAGAAAATTGTGTCTGAAAGAGACCCAAAGTTTACTCAAAGTTCTCGAATGGATTATTCAAAGGGTTCATAACAAATATGAACTTCAACACAACTTATCATCCTAAGTCTGATGGGAAAACAAAAAGGGTGAACCAAGTGATAGAGGACATGTTAAGAATGTATGTAATTGAAAAACCATCAAAGTGGGAGGATTATATAAACTTGGTAGAATTTGCCTACAACAATGGATACCAGGAATCTCTGAAGATGATCCCATTTGAGGTATTTTATGGTAGAAAGTGCAACACACTAGTAAGTTGGGACAACCCAATAGATAGAGAAGTAGTTGGGCCTGAGTTTCTTAAGGAAATGGAAGAGTAGATGTCAAATATTAAGCAGAATTTAAAGGCTTCTCAAGAGAAGAATAAAAACTACGTTGATAAGGGAAGAATTCACAGAGAATTATGTATTGGAGATCATGTGTTTATGAAAGTGAAGGTCAATAGAAGTTCCTTGAAGTTTGGAAAGTTTTCCAAATTGATAGCTCATTACTGTGAGTCATTTGAAATCCTAGAAATGATTGGGCTTGTAGCTTATATGCTTGCATTACCTGCATTTATGACCATTCATAATGTACTCCATGTATCATTGCTTAAGAAATATATACATGATGTTAATCATGTTATTGATTGGAATGTGATTCAAGTGGAGCAAGAAGGCACTTTTCAAGTGTATCTGGTACACGTTTTAGAACAAAAAACAAAGTAACTAAATAATTGAGCCATCGAGCTTGTAAAGGTCCAATGGACCTGGTACGGTCCGGAGAATGCCACTTGGGAGCACGAAGTGGCCATGCAGGTAGAATACCCGCAACTTTTTGAAGATTTTTGAAAATCTTGTTGTAATGTGTAAATATGATGCACTGAGGACAATGCATAAATAAGGGGAGGGGATTGCAATAACCCAAGGCCGAGCCCCTGCAGAATTGTAATTGTGTTTATGGGTTGGTGAACCAACTGTTTATAAGTTGGGAGACTTATGTGTTTATTAGCCCAGAGAGCTTGGATCGTTTAAGGCCAGTGAGCCTATTTTTGTATATGTAAATACTCAGATTATTAATATAATTACATCACTGCGTGTAGACCAACCACAAAGAAAGAGTTATGGGGGACTAAGCTCCACTAGGAAGGGAAAGGGAAGGGGATAAGAGGCTAGGAAAAAATAATAAGCTTGAGGGCTTAACCCAAGGGAATATTATAATATATTTTCCTAAAGACTAAGGTCTCGGAAATAACCCTTCTTATCTTAAATTCCTTTGGGGAGAGAAATGAACTCCAAGTGGAGAGGAATGAGCTCTTTGTCTCTTTTATATCATTTGTTCTTGTATTCATCCCTGTATACAAGTCAATAATCATAATAAACAAAAAAAATTCCTCCTTATATCTGAATTTTACAAAATGTCGAGGGATTTCTTGTTGTCCTTCTGCTTCCTATGTACAATAAATGCCTCCTTCCTCACAAGACAATGCTTCCTTTGATACTTGATCAACCACCTGATTGTAATTTCTATATATATGTTGGGCTTTGGTTCGCTTTCGCAATGCTCTAATCTTTATCATCCATGGTTGCAAAGATATGACGTGAAGGTTTTTGTCATTAGTGTACCAATCAATAATAACCTTAGAATCACCCATCAAAAGTAGCCTAGGTACATGTTTTAGATATGAAAAATATAAAATTAACCAAACTGCCAACATTTCTTCTTTTGTATTTGTTCCATTCCCACAGTTCATTTTGAGTTTATAAGTGCCCAATGACGGACATTTGAGAATGGCCCCTGCCCCACATTTTGTTCTTGCTTCATGTGATGCCCCATCTAAAAAGCCTACTGCCCCATCCCAATGGTCTATCAATCCTAAACCTACATTCCCCGAATAAATGCAACATAGTTAATGTATGCCAAATGTTTTTTATAAACGTACATTCCCCAAATAAATGTAACATAGTTTCTTCACTATCCTTACACAACACACACAAACTAGGACTTTGAAATCCCCTTTTTATCAAATTATCCAAGTATTCTCTATTCCAACAGTAGCCACATAAAGAGTTTTACCTTTATTGGTAATTGCCACTCCCAAATCTCAGTATACCAGAATTTTGGCTCTTCTCCCAAACCCTCCAACATTTGAACCTTATATGCTAATTTAGAGGTTAGTATAGGCTTAATGGTTAAAAACATGTGTTTTGGGGCTAAAGCCGTCTCACACACCAATTTGATATTTAGATTGACCATGATCTTAAAAATAAATTATTATTATTATTATAGAATATTTGTGAATAAAATATTTAAATGAAATTTTAATTGATAATTGTAAACTAGATTCCTCGTTTCATTCAACCATTCAAATCAACCATGGAAATATTCATTTGATTCTAAATGACAACTATAATAACAAACGTGATAAATTTAAAGTTTGAACAGTCTAGCCGTCTTATCATAATGGATCGATTGGTTGTCCACCCTATTATCTTTATGGATTCTCTATGTTTTGCTCTTTCTACGACATTTCCTGATTAACAGCTCCTACGCTATGTACATGATTGCCAGTCAATACATGTTTCCGGTTGATTCAGTCGTTATTGACGGCGGCTTGAAGTTGTCACATAAGCTTATCAAGATTGACCAACGCATAATACGAATCTATACCCTCATGAGATACGATATAAGAGCCTTAATGACCGCCCAATCTTTAAATTTGATGAAGCACACAATTCGTCTATTCTGCAAGGACTCTTCAAATCGTTTGACATCCAGTAAATTGTTTGTGTTACTCTATCAATTTAGGAGGGGCAGACTGTTAGAATAGTAAGCTCCCATCGATTTGTGTGATAATGAGGAGGGTCGGCCTTCATTTGCTGATTTCTGAGGGTAATAATTATCATGTGTCGTCGGGAGTGTGGGCTGTATTGGTGGTGCTCTCAGCGCTGCTTATGGTGTCCATGGTTCTGCTCTCATGCGCTGATGATGGACAGAACAAGAAAAAGAAACGCCGCCGCCGGGGTGGGCATGGTGGCGGGGGCGGATGTGGGGCAGGCGGAGGGGGCGGTGGCTGTGGAGGTGGAGGGGGCGGTGGCTGTGGAGGTGGAGGAGGCGGTGGTGGCTGTGGAGGCGGAGGGGGTTCTTGAAGGATTGTACAATCAATCATTGCCTCCATCTCTGATATCACATTGGATAATCATAAAAAATTGGTATCAATGCACAAATTACTTTCCGAGGCATAGGCTTTGCATGGACCTGTTTACCGGACTCTGTTTCTCTTTTGAATTAATAAATTCAAAACGGTTGTTACTTATATGCGATATTAACGGTCGTTGAATTGACAACTAGTTGGAATCAATTCTTCAATGTCAGATAAATTACTTTTTTCTTATAGAAGATATTCCGGATGCGGTTTAGTTGATCGGTTTATAATAATTGGTTGGTTGATTGACATAAAATAATTATGGCATTGTTTAATTGTTTTATGTTTTTTATAATCATTTTAATTTATAAATTATATAGAAATAATTACTTTAATTTACAGTTTATAGATTCAACAATTTTTTTTCAAACAAATATTTATGAAAAATATCTAAAAATATATAAAAAAACGTTAAACAATTATACTAACAGATTAACTAGTAGTTGATGTGAATGGATAAATTTTCACTGAGATTATATATTATATTTTAAATTGTTAATAAATAATTTTTTAGACTAACAGATTAACTAGTTGTTGATGTGCATGGGTCAATTTTCATGGGATCATATATTATATTTTTATATTTTAAATTGTTAATAAATAATTAGTTGGTTGGTGTAAAATAATTAGTTAGTGTGCATGGTAAATTTACAATCCTATCATATATTATATTTTTATATTTTGGAATGTTAATCTAGATCTTAAATCAGAATAACACAAACATAAAACCAAATAGTGTTAATCATTACAGTTTAACCTGTTTAAAAACACAAAATATCAACTCTATATTAAATAAATGAATATAGAATTATTGAATAAAAGCAAATTTAAAATGGAATTTTTTTAAATATGAAGAATAAATATAAAAATATGCTAATATGATTTATTTGTATTTGAGTAGTCAAGACAAATTTATTCATGATTAGGTCAATATGTATTTAATATAAACAAATATTAAGTTCTGATCAATGTGTGATGTTCATTCATGACTTTTTTTTTTGTTGTTGTTGTTGGAGATGGAGATTGTAATTATAAAATATTTTTGGATTGTTTTCGTTTTATCTCTGTCAAACATCTCAATATTAAAATTTCTTAGAATTATTATATTGTTTTATCAAAATGTATAGTGCATAATGATTTTGTAATAATGTAATTTAATATGTAATGAAAGCTTACAAATTGTTCATTTGACATGGATGGTGTTTGACATGGATGGTGTTTTGTAGGTTTCTGAAAGCATAATGATATCTTATCATAATTACTAAGTATGTCATTAATATGTGTCTATAAATTTTGTGTTTAGAGAAAGAATTGAGATGCACGATTCTAATTGTATGGATTGATGACTATATTTTAAAGTCCATTTCATAGTGTTTCATAAACATTGCATCTCGATATTTCTTTTTAGTTTGTATTTTAAATTATCTTTTGTAAGAAAATTTAGTAGATATAAGGATTGCATTTTTATTGCTTGAGGAAAAGCTATGCAGGATAATCCATTTATTTGTATCCTATTAAGGTAAAATGAAAAACTATCTATTGTTAAACCGTGTGATCTATGTATTGTTTGTGCACATATTAGTTGAATTGGAAATCGTTTTCAGATTTTCAAATGACTTGTCTTTTCTATTATTTGCATTGGTTTTGATATTCGAAAAACTAGTCTCCAATCTCACGAGATATGTGGATTATATAAAGAAGAAAAATTATTAGTTTGGTGATGTCTTATTTTTTTTATCATAGAACTTACTACATAGAACAACGACTTTATTTGTATTGGTGAAGGCTTTGATTATTTCATTTTCACCATTAAAGAGGCCATCTTATGAGTCATAATTGTCAACATATATTTCAACTAATATATTTAATTTTATAACAAGTTATGAAGGAAGAGTAGTTTTATGTATATGGTATGGTTCATTGCCACGATTCTCTTCCTATTTGTCAATTTTGTTGATTACAATTTGATCATCAATCATGATCAATAACATATTCTTGTTATGTGTTGTAACATCTTTGTTTTTGTAAAGGATATTTTATAAGGAAATTTTGGGTCATTTGATGGAGGTTGCATGCAATTTGTATTGAGATATGCCAAAATCATTATTTGTTTGACTATTTGTATGCATCCTATTTATTTTTTCATTTTCTTTTGGTGCACTATAATATGCAATCTATAAAATTTAATATTATATTGCTAAAAGTTAAATGTCCTATTCTTTCAATTTTCATTGTATGTTGTTTAAAGATTAAAGAATCTAGTATAGGTTGTGTTTGATATGCAATCTATAAAATTTAATATTATATTGCTAAAAGTTAAATGTCCTATTCTGTCAATTTTCATTGTATGTTGTTTAAAGATTAAAGAATCTAGTATAGGTTGTGTTTGATAAAGATCATAATAAAATATCATATCAATGTTTTCAAAGTATTTAGGTTATACATGTTCTATGTTCCTTAGTCATTTGTCAATGTAATTTAAGAATTGCATTTGAATCAAAGAAGTTTCATCTTTGAAAACAAGTTATGATTCCTAGTCAAGTTTTAATGAACTGTATAACATTTATTTTCTAAGTGGAAGAAAATGGGACTAAATGTTGCTTGAAATTTTCTAGAAATAAACATGTAAGTGGAATAAATTGAGTGGAATAAATGGGGCTTGTTTAAAGGCATTAGCAATGCAAACTGAATTGTCATTCCACTTGTATTATATGAAGCTTTTACCTGTATATGAAAGTATTGATTCGTTTGGTTTCAAAGGATTAGTTGTATTATGTATATCATAAATTGGTATAATGTTTTGCGTGTTCTTGCTCCAATGGTAAAATCAAGTACACCAATGTGTATGCTGTTGAAATTTTTGTATGCTCATTTAACCATAGACAATGTCACATAATTTTCACCCTACCATAGGAATTCACATATGCCAACCCCGAGCACACTAACCTTTACTTAGAATAATTCCAGCAAGCCTACTCCAGACCCAACAGATAAACCCTAATTGCTAATTGCAGTAACAACTCAACACAAGTAGAGCGCTCCTCCTCCAAGGGTAGCACACAAGAGAGACAGTCTCCATATCCACAGAAAAAGTACCATACACAATTTCACTACTCTCTCTCACTCTCTCTCTCTCTCAAACTTGTGCCATAATTAGCAAGAATATCACCAAGAATATCACCAATAGAGAGACCAAGACCAAGAGATGAACATACACCCTTATTTTTCCTTGCAGTTGCAACTGTAGCTCTCTATAAGACTTGCAAACGAACTAGTTTTCCAAATGGGCTAAAACGTCCTTTATTTGTATTAAACTGTCTAATGACTTTTCTGGCTCAGTCGACCTGACTTTCTGGTAATTATATTTTATGTTTATCTTTTTCCTTTGGAGCCGACTTGTATTTCTGGAAGATAATATTCTAACATTTTTTATTTTGTTAACCAACTTATCTTCTAGGGTTTCCAGACATTAGTTTACGGGTTCACTTGCTTCCATAATATTCTATTCTAAGTCAAAGGTTACACATGGAGGATAATACCTACCGTAGCTACCAAAACATCAACACTCTCTCTTATCTAGGGAGGTATTAATTAATATGTTCTTCATGTAGTGGTCTCAAAAAAATCCATCCATATCACATGGCATGGGAAAGACTCACATGGTCGTGTAGACCAATCTATAGGTAGCATCACCATATCCACCCAAGATATCCACAGTGCAACATGACTTCACCCCATCCATTCAAGGTCCATGGGTAGCTCTCAATAGCTACAACATGTCCCCAATAAATCCACTACCCTGCAATGCAAAAGTACTTGATCATGTGCACCTTCGGTCTCAGTTCCAACCCTTTTTCATGCTGGGTGAGATCCACCGGACTAAGTGTCAACCCTTTTTCATGTTGGATGAGATTTTTCCATTTGTTCTCAGTGCCAACCCTTTTTCATGTTGGATGAGACCCACGAGACTTGCTGCCATCCCTTTTCATGTTGGATGAGATTTTTACATACTCAGTTCCAACCCTTTTTCATGATGGATGAGTTCCACCTATCTGAGCGCCAACCCTTTTTCATGTTGTATGAGTTCCACCTGTCTCAGTGCCAACCCTTTTTCATGTTGGATGAGAAGAGTCCCTCTCAAGAGGGACCACACCAAGTTTTTCCCTAAAGTACTCAAACTTCATCCTCAATAACAACTTGGTAAAGTCATCCGCAAACTGATCCTCTGTAGTCACGACAATGGAGCCTCATTGCTCCCCTCTGCATAATATCCATGATATAGTAATATTTGATCTCGATATGCTTCAACCTGTCAGATACCACGAGGTTATCTAATGACTTCATGCAAATATGGTTGTCACAAAAGATACAGGTTGCCTCCAAGCTCATCAAGAAACTGTATGATCTAGCATATCATGCCCTGGGTGCCTGCTTAGGCCTGTACAATTTTTTCTTCAATCTGTAGACATCAGAATCCTTCTTATGTATCTTATGGTTTCTCTATGTATACTTCTTCTGACTTCTGGAGAAAGTGTCTCATCATAGTCTTCTAAATCTTGCTAGGAGAATCCTCTGGACACAAATCAAGATTTGTACATATCTATGCTGTCATTAGTAGCATGCTTGATCTTGTAGATCAATTTGGAAGTCACCATTGACTTCCCTTGTCTCAAGGTAAAATATACATATTCCAATCCTTCTGACTAGCTTCCTCCTCTGTCATTGAAATTAGGGAATCTCTCCAGAAGGTCTCATATCTCCTTGAATATTATGAAGCTTCGATCTAGCCTTCTCAACCCATTTCATTTATCTATCAGTTTTGAAAGACGTCTCTCTCTTCCATATGAATAGGAAAGTCTCTGAGTCTCCATTCTCCCCGTGAAGGTTAACTCATTCTGAGTCTGTATAATCTTAGGAGCCATATGCTTCACATGATATGGATCATCAATTTTGCACCCTGCAAAGTTTGATGGGGCCATCATGGTCTATTCTTTGTTACTGTAATGATTCTGGGTAGGCCCTTCTAGCTCTAATAACTCTTCCTGATGATCTGAAGAGAGATCAACATCACTAGAGGGATTTGTTCGGTCATCTTTGGATCCTTCTTCTCCTTGCAATCAATCTCTATATGAGATACTATGTATCTTGAATAAGTACCCTTGTTCGTCTTCTTCTTCTTTGGTACATGTATGTATACGGTTGTGTATACAACTTCTTATCTGGATATTCTGCTCCATGTCTCAATCTAGAGACCATCTAATATGTTGTCTCCTACAACTATCACTATAGCTTCCCTTAGAGTTATCACCGGTGACCTTCTCGGAACAAGGACAACAAAGAGAAAAACAATAGACAAGAATAATACTCTGATAATAATAAAAACAATAACGAGAACAATAATCATAGTAGCTCCTTCTTAGAGCTATTTCTCATGACATGCCTAAAACAAGAACCAAAATAAAAATACAATAATAAAAAATAGGAACAACACTCTTCTAGTGTTGTGATTAATCATTCCTCCATGGTAACTTGGAAGTAAAACAAGAAGTATCTCCTAGAGGGGATGTTAGTTCATCTTCAAGCATTTATATCAATAGTACTCACATGATGCCAAGTATTCATTGTATTTAGCAGAAATAGAACATTTCAAGGATTGTTGTCAAATTTGATATGTACAAATTGGAAACTTATTAATTTAATCAAGCCTGGAACCTCGAGTCTTATATTCAAGAGTGAGTGTTTATTTTATTTCGAGTCTCCTTCACTCAAGATGGAAAGTATTCTCTTCAACATTTCCCTTGTACTTAAGACAATATACTTTTTGGAGTGCGTTGTTCCTCTGAATGTGTTGGATCTATGATTGTTGCTTGGACTAAAGATCCCTTCTCTTGCAATCGTACTCAAAATAGTGATACAGTTTAAACATATATAAGTACATACCTCCAACATTGATAGGCAGCGACAGATAGTGGAACTATCTGACAGCAATGGCAAGCAATGATGAACCCTAAAAATTCAAAGTGCTCCAACTTGCAATCTAAAGCTAACTGGAGATGCGCTAGGGTAAGGCACACTAGAACAACCAAAAATTAGGCCCAAATTTTCACAAAAACTTTACTACAACTCATACTATAACTGGTGTTGGCACTCCATTTGGTGTTGCAACTGGTACTGCAATTGGTGTTGCATCTGGCACTGCACCTGGTGCTACAACTTGAATGAAGGAACTGGCACTTCAAACCTAGGGGTTTTATGAGGAAACCCTAATATCTCAAATTCATAAATTTGCAGATCTGATCCGAGAATGAGATGATCCCTACTTAGATGAATGTCTTAGTGAGTTCAGTAAGTGCTCAACGAGCTTGGAAATGGGGAAAACTGAGGATCTTCCTTCCAACGGTTAGACTGTTATGAAGGAAACCAACTCTGATACCAAGTTGAAATCTTGGTATGCTAGTTTAACCTAGACAATGTCACATCATTGTCACCCAACCATAGGCATTCACATATGCCACCCCCGAGCACACTAACATTTTCTTGTAATAATTATGACAAACCTACTTCAAAACCAATAGATAAACCCTAGATTCTAATTACATGAACAACTCAATACAAGTAGAGTGCTCATTCTCCAAGGGTAGCACATAAGAGAGAGAGTCTCCATATCCACATACCAAGTACCATGCACAACTGTAGAAACTGCAGTTGCACTACTCTCTCTCTCAAACTTGTGCCATACTTAGCAAGAATATCACCAAGAATATCACCAAGAGAGAGACCGAGACCAAGATATGACCATATACCCTTATTCCTCCTTGTAGTTGTAGTTGTAGCTGCAAATGCAGATCTCCATAATACTTGTGCACTAACTCATTGTCCAAATGAGCTAAAAAGTCATCTATTTATATTAAATTGTCCAATGAATTTTTTGGCTGGGCCGACCTAACTTTCTGGTAATTATATTTTAATTTTATCTTTTTCCTGTGGAGCCGACTTGTATTTCTAGAAGATAATATTCTAATATTATTTATTCTACAAGTTGACTTGTCTTCTAGGGTTTCCACACATCAGTTTAATGGTTCACTTTATTATGGAATATTCTACTCTAAGTCAAAGGTTATGCATGGAGGTTAATACCTCTCGTAGCTACCAAAACATCAACATATACATCCTTTCATTTTTTCAATGCAATTTCCTTGATGATTTTTTGTTGTTCTTTGTTAATAATTCTTCTAGTTATATAATATTCTTCATTGTCTAGAAAAAATAGGTGGTCTACGACATGAAGTCCAATATTAATAGATTTTTTGAGATGAGAATGTTGAAGACATTGTATGTCCATTTGTAAATCATATTCTTCACAATGGATTTACCCTTTTTTTTTCTTTTTCCATTGTATCATCAATATTCATAAGACTCTTATTTAGTTGTTTGATGACATTTTCTAAATCACCCCATGTAGTATTGATGTTTTATGTAAATTTAGCTTCTATTTTATTTTATTTTAGTAGAGGCTATATGCTTTCAAATTAAAAATATAGTAATATTTCATCTTTGCAATAGTTTTGATAGTCAATTTGTTTGTTTTATTTGAGAAATTGTATTACATTTTTTTCTTTTCCTTTTTGAAATATATGTACTTTTTTATTGTACTCGGATATGAGTTCTGCAAGAAACTATGCTTAATAGCATGTGCATGCATGATGTAATAATCAATAATAGAATGGAACATCACCTCTTCTGAATTGTTAGGGTCTTGTTTTAACGAAAATGATGGTTTAAGGATAAATGTGTGCTTATCTATTAGATATGTGTTTAGAAATATATGTTCTCTTGAATTTCAATTCAATGGTAAAGAGAGTTCTATATTTTCTACTTGTTGACATGACATTTGTTGAAGATTAAGTAATGTATTCATAAGGGTAGGTATCATTTGCAGTGCATCAATTTTGGTTTTTTCATGTTTCTTGTGTATTCTTCTAAATGCATTTGTCATCGATCTATTAAAATTGGTCATGTATAAATTGCAATATGATTCAATATACATATGTAGTATGTATTGGATCTATATTTTTTCCCCATAAATTTGCCATGTCCATTGAAAAAATATTATTCCAAATATATAAACCTTTTCATTCCATAAATATTATTGGTTGTTTTATAGTACAATGTATTGCATGGATGTTAATTCCATTTCTACAAGAAGTCTTTAAATCTTGTTGATTCATCATATTTTTTTTTTTTATAGAATTGTAGATAGGGACTTTGACTTCCCACTTAGTGTTTCATCCAATAAACGAATTGGTTCAATACTTTTTCTCTTTTCATGGAGGCATGGGAATGTTGTATTTTCAATGTCAATTCTTTCTCTTTTTGCAACATTTTTATGGTAATTTTTGTGTAACTTTGAAATATATAGATCCAAATGGTCTATGTCATATGGTATGTATTTGTTCACAAAATTTTCCATTTTTGAGTTATTGTTCCTTACATATATTGGAGCATCTTTTATCCATAATAATTCATCTTTATATTCACTTTCTCTATTTTGGAATTCGATTACAAAGTAATAATTTATTTTTCAAAAAAAAAAAAAATCATGGCATATCAATCACTTTAGAGCATTAATTCTATGTATATAGGAATGACTACATGTGAGTAGGTCTTTCCTTACAAGGTAATCAATATCATAGTCTTATATTGTTCCAACGTGCTTTCTTTCTTTTTTGGTTTTTATACAACTCAGTGAATGTAGTTACTAATGGATTTCACCAATGCTCTGCACTTGTGAATGTGATGAGAAGAATGTAACCTATATATACAATAGAAGTAAATTATATTACAATAATGTCTGTAATATCCTTCAAAATGGATCACAATTAAAAATGTTAATTATATTTCTAGAACATTATAGCAACATTTTTGTGGAAAATGAAAAAATTCTGAATTTTGTTGCACCAAGGTTCCCATAATGGCCTCTATTTGATAGGTAACATGGTGATCCTTCTCATGGATTTTTTCTTTAGCTATGAGAGTCAAACTTCATTTTCATTGAATATCATTCTCATGATTCAAGAATGTAGACCTTATCTTGTGAATTTCTTTATAATCCATCTAAAAAATTCAACAAAACAATTCCCAATGAAAATTGAAAAAATTCAAAATTGTCTACATTGTCAAGCCTTTGGTCCAATAACACATCTCTCAAATCCCAAATCAAAAACATGCTTAACTAAAAATTATCATAGAGAGAAACAACCAAACATACATTTATCAATGGATTCCCAAGTAAAAACATGGAGTGAAAGATTAGACAATTAAGCACCAAAACAAGGAAGAAAAAGAAATGACATACCACCGAGAACATAAAGTGAACACATTACTTATCCAAATAAATCCATTACGTTCTTGACATGGGATGGGATTCAAAGAGGAATAACTTGTATGACAAAAATATCCAACATATAACAAGAATATCCAACATATCACAAAAATATCCAACATATAACTTTTAAAAAAAGTTAATGCAACTTTAAGTTATCATATCATTTTATTGTGAAATGTGTTTGATTTAAATAATAATAAATTTAATGTGTGAAGAAACGTCATGATGAAAATTATTCTCACTTATTTATAAAAATAATGATGAAAATTATTCTCACTTATTTATAAAAATAAGACATTTCATAAATAACTTATTCCTAAAAGCCATTTTTTAAATTCAACTTTATAGGCAAAATTTTAGAAAAAAAATTATACATTGAACAACCTAGTACCTATGTATGACATGCCACGGAGAACATAAAGTGAACGCATTACTTATCCAAATAAATCATTACGTTCTTGACATGGGATATCCAAATAAATCATTACGTTCTTGACATGGGATGGGATTGAAAGAGGAGTAACTTGTATGACAAAAATATCCAACATATGACAAAAATATCCATACAACTTTTTGAAAAAGTTAATGCAACTTTAAGTTATCATATCATTTTATTGTGAAATGTATTTGACTTAAATAATAATAAATTTAATGTGTGAAGAAACCTAGTACCTATGTATGACATGCCACGGAGAACATAAAGTGAACGCATTACTTATCCAAATAAATCATTACGTTCTTGACATGGGATGGGATTGAAAGAGGAGTAACTTGTATGGCAAAAATATCCAACATATGACAAAAATATCCATACAACTTTTTGAAAAAGTTAATGCAACTTTAAGTTATCATATCATTTTATTGTCAAATGTATTTGACTTAAATAATAATAAATTTAATGTGTGAAGAAACGTTATGATGAAAATTATTCTCACTTATTTATAAAAATGAGTCATTTCATAAATAAATTATTTGTAAAAGCTAATTTTTTAAATTCCATTTTATACGCAAAATTTTAGAAGAAAAATTATACACGGAACAACTTAATATCTATGTATCTTTATGATCTTAATGTATATACAATGAAAGTAGTTACCTATCTCATAATACATATTATTTATGTCGATAACCTTATCTAACACTGTGCAATATTCTCGTGAAATATAGTTAATTTTTTTGTATAACAGAACCGTCAAATTTGACAGGCTTTTCAATTTTGAAATTTCAACCCTACTAAGTGGTAGTGACCCTTAACTTTTAAACCATGTTAAATCCAACCGTAACAAGAAATTTTAACTGTAATACTTAGGTTCTTTACATTATTTCATTGACCTCCACGTACTACAAACCAATGAAGGAAATTCCCTTTCCAAGTGTAGGTTTGCATGTGAGCTTCTTCACTACTTTCACATGGAAGATTTTAAACCAACCTCTTATCCCTTTTAGTCTAGATTCAAACATGCTTCCACCTATACTACAATCAAAGAGATACCACTTCATATTATTAGTTAGCTGGTTTCCTCTTATATTTGACTCATACCCATCATGATATTTCTTTTCATGTTGATATGTTGGTATAATTGTCCTTTATATGGAAACACCCCATGAGATCCACTAGAAGAAAAAAAAATGATACTTTAGCATATCTAGCGTACAATTCAGTATGAGAAACATGACATTACAAGGGGGCTTCTTGTTTGGTTGGTTACTCTGATTCCAATATGGATAATCACCTTGATGTTATGAATTCTACTACAAGTTATGTGTTTAGTATTAGCTTAGGACTTGCCACTTAGGCTTGTAAAAAGTAACAAGATGTTTCTCTTTCTTTAGAAGAAGAATAATATCAAGAAACAATTAATGCAAGTTAAGAAATATTGTGGGTTTGATAGATCATTTCAAAATTTGGTTCCCAGTGGAAACATATGACCACACTTTGGTGTGAAAATTAGAGTTCTTTGAAGCTCATTAAAAATCTAGTTCAATATTATCACAACAAACACATTGAACTATGCATGCACTTCATCCTAAAGCTTATTTAAGATTGCATTCTCAAAGTGCTCTTTTGTCCTACATATGATAAAGTTGTAGATATTTTCACAAGGTTTCTTACCTAAGTGATTTTTTTCCAAACTTTGATCTATATTAGGAGTTCATAAAATTTCCATTATAGGGGGATACACTTTAATGCCTCCTTCTTTCTCCTTCTATGTCATTTATGTAGATTCTTCAATCTATTCGAAATTGTTCTTAAGGGGGATTTTAGGATATCTAGACACTTAGAAGTTAGTTAACATCAAGTTTGTCTCATGTGTTTTTAGGGAAAGTTTTGTTTTTGTAGTGTGTTATTTTAGTATGCATTTATAGTTATGTAATAGCAGATCACAATATGTTGTAGACACAAAGTGATCTAATTGTTCATATTCTCCTTGATACTAATGACTATATTGATATGTGGCTTAACCCAATGGAGGGCATTTTTTTTTCTTTTATATTAATATATTATCTTAACTGGTAGCATTGGTGGTGGCTATGGACTATTTTTAAGTGTTTAAGGATTTTAACCACATAAAACATAGATATCTTGATTTGTTTATGTGAATTATTGATTAAGATGTTCTACTTATGTAAAAATACAACGTGAGTGGGCCTAATGGTTAAGAACAAGTGTTTCCTCTTAAGAGGTCACAATTTCAAATCTAGAGGGGGGTAGGGTATGTATATCTAGGGTATGTATATATAAGTATGTCAGTCAAATCATTGTCTTACACCAATTTAGTGCAAGGTGACCTTAAAAATAGATTAGAATTGAAATTTTAATATTTCACTTTTTTTTTTTAATAATTAAATTAAAATTAAAAACATTACAAATTTTCAATAACTCATTTATTGTTTTCAAAAATAATTATGTATAATAAATTAATATTTTATCTATTAAATTTCAACATTAATTATAATACATCAAATACATTTCCAGTAATCATATTCAAAGAATCATATTTTCCAAAAATTAAAACAAAATCCCACATCTTTATATTAATAATTTAAAAATTAAATTCTTAACAAGTTACATGGTAAAATTGTTTTAAATTTTTATTTACATTTCTATACAAAGAATTGAATTATCTTACTGCAATTAATAATCTATTAGATGTAGTTATTTAACTAAACGAGATCTAGAAATAAATATTAATTTATTTATGTAAGTACTTATATTAACCTCGATTGAACCTTTAACTCATTGTAGTGAGCAAGCACAAAGCATATCTAAGATTATTGCTGTAAGTTTTATTTTTCGGTTAATTTTTGTAAATCTTATTTTATATTAAATAAATATTAATTTTTTTTATGTATAGGTTTAATGATTAATAAAATGCGTTTTTTTTTAACAAGTCATATGTTCAAATCCAAAAAGAGTAGGGTATGTATATTTTACTAAACTTTATCTTTGAGCGAAGGAAATCTCATACATTAATTTGATATCTAACTTGGCGATGACCTTAAAAATAAATTATTATTATTATTATGGAATATTTGTGAATAAAATATTTAGATTAAATTTTAATTGCTAATTGTAAACTAGATTCCTCATTTCATTCCACCATTCAAATCAACCATGGAGGTGAGGGCGGTGGTTGTGGAGGTGGAGGAGGCGGTGGCTGTGGAGGCGGAGGGGGTTCTTGAAGGATTGTACAATCAATCATTGCCTCCATCTCTGATATCACATTGGATAATCATGAAAAATTGGTATCAATGCACAAATTACTTTCCGAGGCATAGCCTTTGCATTCACCTGTTTACCAACCTCTGTTTGTCTTTTGAATTAATAAATTCAAAACGGTTGTTATATGCGATATTAAGGGTTGTTGAATTGACAACTAGTTGGAACTAATTCTTCAACCAATTCTTCAATCTCAGATAACTTACTTTTTTATTATAAATTATTTTTTATTATAGAAGATATTCCACGACAAATAACCACTCCAATTTGTAGATTTAACAATTTTTTTCTTACCACAAATATCTATAAAAAATATCTAAAAAAAAATAAAAAATTATTAAAACAGTTAAAACTAATTAACTTGTGTTAAAACTAATTAACTTGTATGGTTAAATTTTCACTCTTATTAATAAATAAATAAAATAATTAATTGGTTAGTATAAAATAACTAGTTAATATGCACTGATAAATTTTCAATCCTATCATATATTATTTTTATATTTTAGAGTGTTGATATTTTTATATTTTGGAGTGTTAATCTAGATCTTAAATCAAAAGAACACAAACATAAAAACAAATATTATCCATCATTACAGTTTAACCTATTTAAAAATACAAAATACCAACTTTATCTTAAATACATAAATGTATAATTATTAAATAAAAATAATGAATAAATATATAATTATTAAATAAAAACAAAAAAAACAAAATCTTTTATTTATATATAACAATAATAATAATTACACATACTCATACACTTTAAGAAATATTCATACACTTTAAGAAATATGTAATTATTAAATTAAAACAAAAGATACAAAATCTTATATACCTATATATATGTAACCGTAACTTATGTATATACAATAATAATTGCACATACTCAACCTAGGTTTGTTAGGGGAGTTTGCCAAAGATACAAGTACATGCCTAAGAGACCGAGAGTGCTACAAAAACACAATGCCCCATGCATATAGAAAAGGAACACTTGCATGACCCTAGAGGTGAGAAATTCACATCATCAAAATGGATGATGGAACATGGGCAAAGCTCGCCGATTTATTGGTCAAACAAACAGAATGGTAGGTATCTTCAGTCCACCTAATATTGATAGCGGCAATACACCTACGCTTGCTTGAATAAACTTTTTTTTAGAGAATAATAAATTTTTAAATAATTAATTTAATTATATTATGAAAAGTTAAAACCAGTTGTAATTTAAATGTGTTCATAAGCGATGTACAATATGAAAGTGATGTTAATATAATATAACACATTAAAATAATAATAATGAAAAATAAAAGATTAATAATAAAATAATAAAGAAATAAAAAAATTAAAAATTTGTGAACTCCATTTATATCTATATTTTGAATGAATTAAAATCAGAATGACTTTCTCTATATATGGTGTTCTTAATAATTACTTTAATTTGGTATAT
>SNQJ01S0082903.1:31551-60300 GCA_010110895.2 Picea sitchensis
TTATGTGCATGGTATACAAGTGGCGAGTTTTAATATCAACTCATGAAAATCTATGTAAAGATGGTTTCTTTAACGAAAGAAAATAAAGCAAGCACATAAGCTATTTTTTTTTTCTTTATCAATCTAAGATTAAATATAAAAATATGCTATGAAACAAGAGTATGTGGATGGTCAAATCCAGACCATATATTAGAGTTTCGAACACAAACAAATGACAAAAAAAAAAGGAAAAGACTAACCTATTAATGCATCCAACGTCTATATAATAGAGAATATCTAGCCACCTTGTCCAAGAGGTAAAAATGAAATGAACCTTAAGATTGTTCCGAATAAATGTGAAACAATGTGCTGGAAACTGAGTTTCAATAACAGAATGTATAATACAAATAGTTGTGGTGATATTATTATTTACAAGCAATTACAGTGAGATAAATCTTATTGTAAGAACTTTGCATTTAAACGTTCAATAAAAAATTAAAGATAAATCTCATAATTTGAGTTGAATAGATGATCACCCTATATAATATCTGAAGCATCACATACGGACAAAATTTATTAAGGAATTATCCCAACTCATAATAAAACATGAAGACAAAAGCTATCAACACCTATTATCATATCAAGATAAACAGAGCTTAAACTAAGACACGATACACAAGAAGCTAAAGATGTAATATGTATTTCTGTTGCATTCAAGTCTGTAAATTAATTGCCCATACTTCAGCCCCAGGTCAAGATGCTTTGATTACAAAAAATACGATTTTTTAAAGGGTTCAGAAAAGCTAATTGTCTTATCTTATGAGATAATATTAAATCTCTACAATCATCTATTGATTACAAAAATAGGGGGAATATAACCACCCCACATCACACTAAATCTCTAAAAATGAAAAAGAGTTTGTTCTTGTTTACACAAAAATGAGCCATGGATATGGCTAATAAGATAAAAAAAGATCCAGATCATTTAGTCACCATAAAATCCCAAATATCCTGAAAGAAAAATATGAAATAAAGAAATTCAGATATACATTTAACCAATATTTTCCAAATTTCGAATAAGAATAGACTAGCTATAGAATCTATTGATTCTGTAGCTAATCTTATTTTAGCAACAAAATCTAATTTATTCTATGAACAAGAATGTAACACTTTTTTAAGACAAAAACAAATCTTTACCTTTAACTGGAAAATCAAATCGATTCACATGGTCTCAAAATTGATCACTTCTATGACACTTTCGACATTTTTTACTATGATGTTCCCTGTTGTTTTCAGATGTTTTCCTTGCCTATGAACAATGGAATTGAGCCTACTATTTTCATCTATTAGGGGGTCGACAAGATCGGTAATGGTTTTGACCTGTGATTATAAAATGGGTATGTATGTGTAATACTTGTCAATCCAGAACAGACAAGTTTCACATTGTGAACCTGTGACGGCCGTTTGAGAATACCCGTGGTTGTGTGTTGGACTGTCTTCACTATTGCCTTTAGTTTTGTTATCAAACTTGATACCTAGAAATCCTTGACTGTGCTTCAAGTAGGGTGGCAAATTATCCACGAAATTGTAAGCCTAGTGGAGATATGTTTTGAAGGGAGGAGGGTCTTCTTCGGCCAAGAATCTATCGATCTCTGAGTCTAAGCTCTCATGGATCTCGATCGTTTTGATCAAGCTCACATGAGGGTTTTATTTATTTGATAGTTTCCTTGAGATCAACCTACCTGCCCTTTTATTTCTAAAACCTAAATCAATATCACCTTTAGATGGCTTACCCACAGGTCAGTTTGTATTCTTAGCAGAGGCATTAGGATGGACATGTTGTTCATGGCTCTGCTCAACATCTTTTGGGTCGAATATAGGATTATTGAGGGTGGCTATAACACAGTCCTATGTAGATGAAGGCACCACTCTGGCATGGACTATGGTTTCCTCTATCATAGGTTTGTCAACCTCTACAGCATTGGAGTCAACAAAACCGTTTCGAGTCAGGAAGGCTTTCCATTCATCATGTTGTAACTTCAATTGATGTACTAACTGTATCTTTAATAAGTCATGGTGAAACAATCTTGAATCCAACTATTGTCTATTATACCTCTTTTCCATTTTATATGGGCTTCTCCACAAGTAATAGAGCATATTTAATTGAAACCCAATGAAAATCATCAACAAACGTATATGTTATAGAAAAACAAATCCAAAACGGCCTTCACACATCACGAATTGTTTCAAGACTTAAAGAGATTTTAATGATAGTCATGTTTTCTCTCAAATGCAAATTGAAACAAAAAATCAATTCTCAACAAAAACCACCTTTAACTAGTCTATGTTTTTCTTAAGAAAATACAACAATTGATGGTCCGACAGTCCTTGACAATTGTTTGAAGATGAAGCATTTTGTTCTTCCTTTTGACCTAGACTGTAATACAGGCATGTTTAACTCAAAAAGACAAAACAAGAATAAAAGAAATGAAGGAAAAATGAAAAAGAAAACCAAAACAAACCAAAACAGAAATGATTATATACAAAAGGTGTATCTAGGATTTGTCAGGTGAAATACCTCTTGAGAGATTGGCCATTCACTGGAAAGGTGTCTGGTTGTCCCTCTAAATTCTGCAGGCGGAAAGAACTAGGACCTTGTTTTTCGACAATTAACAATGGTCCCAACCACAGGTTTTGGAACTTAGTATGTTCCCCTTTCCCCTCATCCCACTTGAGGACAAGATCACCTACCTCAAAATTCCTGTCCGAGGCAGAACTCGAATCAAACTAGCTTTTGACAATATGTTGATGTTGATCCAGTTTTTGTTTTTCTTGAGTCCTTACCTCTCCTAACTTCAACAAAGAATTAATCTAACTTTCCAGAGGAGGAAAGTATTCTTCCTGAACCTTCTACGATAGTTGCAGAGAGGGAAGTAGAACATGTGGAGGAAGAATTGCTTCCCTTCCGTAAATGAGAAAAAAGGAGGAATTACCAACAATAGTTTTCGGAGTTACCCTATCAGCCCATAGTGCATTGAATAGTGCATTATGCCAGTTTTTGTGGTTTTTGGAAACTGTCCTCTTGATAATATTGATCAGGTTCTTGTTTGTCGATTCTACCAAACCATTTCCTTGGGAGTAATAGTTGGCAGAATCTTTTAGCTTTATCCGTTTTTCTAAAGCAAAGGCACTCATATCTATGGATGAAAAATAGGAAGCATTATCAAACACTAGGCATTCAGGAATACCGAATCGAGTGATGATGTTTGAATTAAGGAAAAATATTACCTAACTAGTGTTTACCACTTTTAATGGCGCAACCTCGGACCATCTGGTGAAATAGTCTGTCGTTGTAATGATGTATTTATGCTGCTATGAGGAGGTGGAGTTTATTGGGCCAATGATGTTGAGACCCCATTGGTGAAAAGGGAAATCCACCGAGACAGTTTGCAATGGGAATGATGCCTTCTGTACTCATCCAGAATCCTTTTGACAGATTACCATTTGCAGCATAATGTATGAGAATCTTTGAAAAGTGTGTGCCAATAATACCATGCCCTTAATACTTTGTGGGAACTAGTGTCTCCACCGAAATTCCCACCAGCTTCCCTTGCATGCAATTCTGATAAGACTTTATCTGCTTCATCTCTTGCTAGACAACGCATAAGGATTCCATAAAAAATTTTGCGAAATAATATACTATTCACAATCTGGAAAGGTGCAGACTTTAATATCAATGCTCTCCTCTTTTTGGCACCAACGTGACGTGGAGCTGAACCATGTGTTAGATAAAACTTAATGTCATCATACCAAAGATTTGTAGAGTTTTGTACATCGCAGATTTGACTTTGATTACGTCGATCTTCAATTAACATATACTTTTGACTTTGTTGTTCTTCAACTGAATCAATGACCAATTTACATAGACCTTGGCCTCTAACAATTTTTTGTCGGGGTGATCTCGAGGTCATACTCTTGTAATAATGTCACCCAGTTTGCCCATTTTTCACCCATTTCTTTTTGTACTAACAAATTTATGATAGTAGGGTAAGGAATAATGACTTTAGTTCTAGATTTTAGTAGATATGATAAAAAATGTTTTACCTCTTTAAAAACAGCGTAAGCCTGCTGATCTACAGTTGGATAATTAAGATCTTCTCCCTTAAAGGATGAGCTCATAAAGGCAATGGGAACTTCATTTTTTTCATCATTCTTTTGGGTTATCACAACGGCATAAGATCGATCGGAGGAAAACGTGTAAAGAGTGAAGTCTCGTGAAAAGTCAGGGCTCATTAAGGATGGAGCCTCCACTATGGATTATTTTATTGAATCAAAAGATTGACTTTCTTGAAGTCCCCAATGGTATTTCACATCCTATTTTATTAAGTTTTGTAATGGCCTCACCATTTCCGAAAAACTCGGAATGAACCTTCTGACAAAATTTATCTGACCTAGAAAGGATTTCATAGATTTTTTTGAAGAGGGGGGAGGGAGTTTTGAAATGACTTGAGTCCTCTCAGGGTCAATGATCATTCCTTCATTGGATACTATGAATCCGAGCAGCTTTCCTTGTTCCACTACAAAGACAGATTTTTTAGGATTCAGAGAGATGTCGTACTTACGACATCATTGTAAAATAGATCTCAGATGGGCTAAATGATCCAAATTATTCTTGGAGAAAACTGTGACATCATAAAGATAGACCACTATAGATTGATTGATTAGACCGTGAAAAGAGATATCCATCACTCTCTGGAAAGTGCCACTAGCATTTATAATCCCAAAGGGAATTTTTCTATAAGCACAAGTTCCCCATGGAGTACAGAAAGTGGTTTTCAGCTGGTCTGGAGAAGACATGAGGACTTGGTTGTACCTTGAAAAACCGTCTAGTAGTGACAATATTTCAGAACTGGATACCTACTGGAGAATTTGTTCCATCGGAGGAACGGGGTAGTTGTCTTTGTCAGATGTTCGGTTTAAGTTTCAGAAATTGACACATAATCGGATTTCACCACTTTTCTTCCTTACAGGGACAAGGTTAGAAACCCACTGTGTATGCCTTACCAGGAAGATTATATTTGCATTCAATAGTTTGTTTAGTTCCTTCTTGACCATTGATTCTAGTTTTGTATGCATCTTTCTTAACTTATGTTAAAAAGGTTGAGTCAAGGGTTTCATGGGGATGATGTGTTGTATAATGTTAGGATCGAATGTTTTTAGATCATCATATGTCCAAGCACAGACATCCTTAAATTATTTAAACAATTTAATAAAGGTTGATTTCTCTTGCTCAAAACATCCCATTCTCAAATTGATGCATTGTGGATTATCTTTAGTTCCTATATTTACTTTTTCATGGGTCAAGGAAGAACTATTCGTTTTAAAATTCACCAATTTTTTGAATTTATCATGCAAATCACAAAAATTTTATAATCTTACCACAGATTTTGGGATAGAATTTACCAAATCTGATGTCGTTTCTGGAGACCTTGGGTCCGATATTACCATAAAATTGTGGAGGTCTTCATCATGGGTGCCTTCATCGATAACCACACCTTGGAAAGTGTCTTCCATGTGCAGAAAAATGATGATCTGTTGATCATCATCGAACACTCTCCAATTAGTGATGTTGTCTGGGACTGATGGTATGAACAACAACTCAATGGAAAACGCGTTTGGAGAAAGGCCTTCTGCGGGAAAAAGTTTGGAAGCAACATTAGCCAACAAGTTAGGCTCAGAATTATTTAATCTTGGAATGGAATTAATGTTAAATGCGGAGAATTTGTGCATTAGATCCCATACCTCAACTTGATAACTTTTCAGGTGTGGAGATAGGCAATGAATGGAATTCCTTACCTACCTGAGAATAATTTCTGAATCGTCGAATACCATTAAATTATGTATTTTCAAATCCAATGCATTTTTGAGTCCTTGCATAAGTGCCTCGTATTCATCTGCGTTGTTTATGCATTCAAATTCTAATCGGAAAGCGATCAAAGTTTTTTTATTTGTTGGGTCAATGAGCACACATCCTGCACTAGCTCCTTCTTTAGATTTGGATCCATTGACGTAGAGAGACCATATGTGAGTCTCATCAACTGTATGTGACATATGAGGGAGAACTACCAACTATGTGCATGTCATGAGTTCCGACTGTTGTTCCGGGTTAGTAATGGTAGAAGTTTCTGCCATGAAATTACTGAAAAAGGTGTTCATTCTCTGCATTTTGGGTGAATTAGCAGAAGTTGTGAATGGTTCATTGGCATCATTTAAATTAGTCAAGGTAAGCTTGAGATAACGATCATGATTGACCTTGATTTTGTTAGGTTTTCCATTCTCTGGCAACCACAAATGAGACCAGTCTGTTGTAAAGTAACCATGCAGTTGTTCAGACCAATTCCTACTTAAAAATAGGCCATATACTTCAGGGATGTCCATGACAATAATATCAATAATCTGGTGAACTTTAGGATTAGAGGATAATCTGATAAGGACATTTTCTAATTCACCTATCACCTTAACATTGGTCCGATCAAGCTAAATAATTTTCAGACTTGAAGGCTGGACTTCAACATTGATTTTTTGGCAGACAGACCAAGGCATTACATTTGATGATGCGCCAGAATATACCATACAATTATGTACATTCCTATTGAAAATTTCGAAGGTCAACAGAAAGGGTGGGACATTTCTATGAGTGTTAACAGTAGAAATTTGTTGGTTTTTAGTCGCAAACATTGTAATTATTTTATCTACATTTGTTACACTTTTTAAAGAAAGGTCTCTTTTATCCAAGGGTTCTAATGTCATTTTAACAGGGACCTTTTGAGGTGTTTTAGGGTTGTTTTCTGCAAATTTTTTGTTGTTCAGATTGTTGTTTTTGTTGTTTTTTACAATGTTCTGAAGCATATTTTGTAGAAGAAAAAGAAATTTCAACGATTCATAAGAAGAAATATTAGCTCGAAGTTTTTTAAGGTCTTCAATTAGATCGTATTCTAAACTTGGGGTTGTTGAATTCTGTTTAGTTTCAGTCTGCTTAAACTGTTTTTGAGGTTCATTAGTTCCAATTTCAAAAGAGGGTTTATTCTGTGTTTTGCTTCTGGTATTGTAAGGATGAACCATTTCAAAATTGGCTTGAAAGATACTATCCGAAAAATTCCTGAAGATGTTGGGAGAGGATTCGTCCTCTTCCATTGTTTCTTGTTCAACTACATCTTCAAAAATCTCAGGAGGAACTAAGTTATCATGAGCTTCAAGGATTTTCTGTATCGCATATTGTAGGATTTCTAAATTAAGGCCTTCATAATTTAAGTTGGGTCGGTTTGTGGGAAAAGGTTTTCTAAAAGAGGGTTTGTAAGACCCTTTTCTTGAAGAAGCTTCTTCAGCCGATATCCTTAAATCTACGACTTGGTTTGACAATTTCTGAACGACCTTTTGTAAACTTTCCAGATCTAAACTCTCTGATTGAGTTTTGGTTTGGTGAGATCTAGGAAGAATTTCTATTTTCTTCTTGGAAGATGGGGTAATCTCTGCCTCACTATTAATATTATCCTTTAGGCTTAGGATATCTTTCTCAATTTGGCTTGCTTCATCGAAGGCTTCCAATAATGTTGCCTTCTTAGACCTTTTTACCCAAATTGCTATGTTCTGGTGTAGGGCTTTGGTGTAGTATATGATGATAAGATTTCCAGTAGGCATTGAATCAATGGGGATTCGATTCTTTAATGTTAGAAACCTTTGATTAAAGTCTTTTATTTTTTCCTTGGGGTTCATATTTAAACTAGAGAGTTCCATGACTAAGACTTCGGGAGATTTGTCATCTCTGAATTTCTCAAGGAAACAAGATTTGAATCTATCCCAAGATACAATGGTGTGGGGTTGTTGGGAAAAATACCACATAGAGGCATTGCCTTCAAATGTGTACGGAAAAATTCTACATACTACATCTTCATGTTCTATGCTTTAGGGTCTAATGGCTAGCATGAATTTTTTTATGTGATCCTTAGTGATTTGCTTAGAATCTGGATTGAATTTAGGGAGCCATTTCTCCGGATGTTTAGGCAAAGGATGTTGGGGTCCAAGTATGGCCACAACATCTTGATCAAGCCAAGGTCTGGCGGGATTGTTTGGATTTTCCATGGGCGTGGGTGGTGTCGAAGGTTGAGATGAAGAATTTCCTTCGTCAAATGACTCTTCTCCCAAAGAGGAGGGAGATGAAGGCGGTGGTGAAGGTGGGATACCAGATCCTCTAGCTGTGGGAGTGGGGATGTGATTTGAATCCATAGGATTTAGGATAAGACTAGTGCCTTCAAGTTTCTCTCTGATATCAGAGAAATATAGCGGTTGATTCAGTGGCCGACCTGGTTTTCTGATACGGGCAAAAACACTGTGTGTCCTTAAAAGTGATTGACGAACAATTTCTTGTACATCGGACCCTGGAGGGTTTGTTATTATTGGCTCAAATATAATCTATGGATTTTCATTTGAGGTGGTTGTTGTTTGAGAAGTAACGTTTTCATTAGAACGAATTCTTGTTACTATGGGGGAGAGGGTGTGTGGGGGAGGAGTCTTGCGACCTCCACATGCCATCAATCGTGTTTAGGCCCTTCTTCTAGCGTCATTTGTTGATGAGCGAAAATGACTGTTCGTTAATTGGAAGAACGAATCTGGTCCGGGGTTGTATAAATAACCCAATCCATTTGGTATAACTCGTTCTGATGGGTTTAATGGCTCCGTTAGCCAATCTAAAAGTCCTAGAAGAAATAAATAAAAGAAACAAAAGAACTAACTATTAAATAACCACTCAATATATATACATATATATACATATAACTATGATAGATAATATTTACATGACAGGTCTATCTATCTTGTTTATGTGCATGATATACAAGTGGCGAGTTTTAATCTAAACTCACGAAAATCTATGTATAGATGGTTGTTTTAACGAAAGAAGATAAAGAAAGAACATAAGCTATTTTTTGTTTTTTCTTTATTAATCTAAGATTAAATAGAAAAATATGCTATGAAATAGGAGTATGTGGATGGCCAAAGCCAAACCATATATTAGAGTTTTGAAGACAAACAAACGAAAAAAAAAGACTAACCTATTAATGCATCCAACTTTTGTGTAATAGAGAATATCCAACTACCTTGTCCAAGAGGTAAACCTGCAACGAACCTTAAGATTGTTACGAATAAATGCAAAACAATGTGCTGGAAACTGAGTTTCAATAACAGAACATATAATACAAATAGTCGCGGTGATCTTATGATTTACAAGCAATTATAGTGAGATAAATCTTATTGTAAGAACTTTTCATTTAAACATTCAACATAAAATTAAAGATAAATCTCATAATTTGAGTTGAATGGATGATCACCCTATATAAAATCTGAAGCATCACATATGGACATCATTAATTAATGAATTATCCCAACTCATAATAAAGCATGAAGACAAAATCTATCAACACATATTATCATACCAAGATAAATAAAACTTGAACTAAGACACCATACACAAGAAGATAAAGTCGTTATATGTATTTATGTTCCATTCAAGTCTGTGAATTAATTGTCCATACTTCAGCCCCAAGCCAAGATGTTTTGATTACAAAAAATACGAGTTTTTAAAGGGTTCAGAAAAACTAACTATATTATCTTATGAGATAATATTAAATCTCTACAATCATCTACTGATTACAAAAATAGGGGGAATATAACCACCCCAGATCACACTAAATCTCTAAAAACGAAAAACAGTTTGTTCTTGTTTACAAAAAAATGAGCCATGGATATGTCTAATAAGCTCAAAAAATCTCCAAATCATTTATTCACCATAAACTCCCAAATATCCTGAAAGAAAAAGATGAAATAAAGAAATTCAAATATACATTTAACCAATATTTTCCAAATTTCGAATAAGAATAGAATGGCTACAAAATCTGTTGATTATATAGCTAATCTTATTTTAGCAACAAAATCTGATTTATTCTATGAACAAGAATGTAACACTATTTTAAGACAAAAACAAATCTTTACCTTTAACTGGAAAATCAAATCGATTCACATGATCTCAGAATTGATCACTGTTGTGACACTTTCAACATTTTTTACTATGATGTTCCTTGTTGTTTTCAAACGTTTTCCTTGTCTCTGAACAATGGACTTGAGCCTACAATTTTCATTTGTTAGGGGGTTGACCAAATTGGTAAGGTTTTTGATCTGTGATTGTAAAATGGGTATGTCTGTGTAATACTTGTCAATCCAGAATAGACAAATTTCACATTGTGAACCTGTGACGGTCGTTTGAGAATACACGCGGTTGTGTGCCAAACTATATTCATTGTTGCCTTTAGGTTTGTTATCAAACTTGATACCTGGAAATCCTTATGGTGACGACCGCCTTCCCCACCCCTTGGAGAACGATCGCCTACACCAGGACCTTCTCTTATGTTGGCCCAAAGAGTCCAATACTCTTCTATCTTCCTATCGGAAGATCTGCACCCACAGTTCACTTATGCTATCCTCCTTCCTATTATTCAGAGAATCGGAACTTCTCTACTCGTGAGTTCAACCGTTATGCATTACCTCCTCAGATCCCCGAGACCTGAGAATGTCAGTCAACGTTGACTTTCTTCCTCCACTATCAGGACCTTTCTCTATTGCCCTTCGCCGATCGGAGCACCAAACACTCGGGGTTCAAACTCCCGAGATCCGATGTGCCGAGATGCTGACAACTTCGCGATCTCGTTTCCTGAGACTCTCACTATTCGCGTGGCCTATTGATTCTAGCATTGACTCCCAATACCCGAGACACTGACAACTCGAGTCACCTGTCACGTCACCTCGCTGTGATCCACACTGTCAAGGTGATCGTCAGAATATCTCTTCTCGTCCCTTCGCGATTTCCTTGGCCAAGCCTTCCGCCCCTTTCTCGCGAACTCCCGATATACCGATTCACGAGTCGAGTTGTGCTCCTCATGATTCAGAACGACGCTCCTTCCTTCCTGAGCTTTCAAACTTTCTCCTGCACTGTAGACTTCACGTCCACTTCCTCCTTGAACAATCCCCGAACAAGAAGTGTCTCTCTCCGAGACTTATCCGTAAATCTGCGTCTAGCCTATGCAACCTGCTCACGCATAATTTTTCTCCGCTTTCCTTTGAAAACTTCAAAGACCTATCTCTTCTAAGCTTCCACGGCTTCAATTCCCTCAGGAAGAATATCTTGCACGCAATCCTTGCGGAAAATATTCAACAATGCCTAAGTGTTGAATTCTTCTCGACTCTGCGCACACCTGTAGCAGCAGTATTTCACTTTCCTTTGCTCGGAATCACAACTCTGAGACTTCTTCCAGCCTGCGCACACCTTGCACGGCTTCAATGCTAAACCTGCACTTCTGAGAACTTAGAACAAAAGATTTCTCTACTTGAACCCTGAAGTCACGCACTCCTTGCAGACAAATTCAACTGCACTCCTTGCAGGAATTCTCTGTCTCCCATTGTCTCCTGGCTCGTCCAGCTGTCTCCCTCTTTCGTGCTGGCTTGCTTGACATGGGTGATGCTCCTGCATCATACTCCCTGGCTTGAAAAAATTTCATGGGCTCCTGTCCATGAGCTCCTGCACAGTCTGTCCATGCTTCTGGATCACTGCCTCAGTCTCCCAGTTGGCATCCTCCACTGGGTGGTTCTTCCATTTAACCAGATACTCAAAATACTGCTTCCTTCTGGTCCTTCTACCCACTCTCTTGTCCAGTATGCATTCCATCTGCGGCTTTTCTGCAACTAGAAATTGCTTCCTCCACTGGATCACTAGTTCCTCAGCTCCAGCATCTGTTTCTCCATCCCTGTATGGGTATAAGTCTGCTACGTTGAATATCGAAGATATTCCGATGCCATCCGACAATTCAATCTCATAAACGTTTTCCCTGAATTTCTCCAGGACTCTGCATGGTCCTATTTTTTTCATTTTCAACTTGTTATATGTTCCCCTTGGGAACCTTTCTTTTCTCAAGTGTTCCAGAACCAGATTGCCAACTTCGAACTGAATTTGCCTTCGATGTTGATCTGCCTTGCACGTATACTCCTGATTTGATCTCATCAGTCGTTCCTTCACCTGACTGTGAAGTTCCTGCATTGCCTCAACAAACTCTTATGCACTAGCGCTGCTAGTCGCAGTCTATTCTGAATCCCTGAGTTCAGAAAATCCTCTCGGTTGTGTCCCATACACAATATGAAATGGACTTTTGCCTGTACTCCGATTCACCGAATCATTGTACGCAAACTCTGCATGTGGCAAGACATTGTCCCAACTGCTGTGGTGCTCTTTCACCAAACTTCTCAATAAGTCTCCCAGACTCCTGTTGACCACTTCTGTCTGTCCATCCGTCTGAGGATGATAAGCAGAACTAAATGCCATGTTAGTTCCTATCTTCTTCCATAGCGTTCTCCAAAAATGACCTATGAATTTGGTATCCCTGTCTGAAACTATACTTCTCGGAAATCCATGAAGTCTAACAACCTCTTTGAAAAAAACGTTCGCGATGTGCGTCGCATCGCTGGTCTTCTGACACAGAATAAAATGTGCCATCTTCGAAAATCTGTCCATGATCACAAAGATAGAATCAACTCCTCTTTGCGTCCTTGGCAAACCCAATACAAAATCCATGCTAATCGCCTCCCATGGTCTCTCTGGTATGGGCAATGGCAGATAAAGACCTGCATTCTGCTTCTTTCCTTTTGAATGCTGACAAATTTTTCACCTGTCAACAAACCTCTTGACATCTTCTCGCATTCCCAGCCAAAAATATGATTCGCTCAATTTCACGAACGTTTTGTCATGTCCAAAATGACCTGCTAATCCACCATTGTGCTTTTCCTTCAGCAGGTTCTCCCTCATGGAGAAATTTGGAATACACAGTTGATTGCCTCTGAACAAAAATCCTTCCTGGATCATATAATCTATCCAAGGACTTCTGTCTCTGAGAACCGGATTCTCAGCTGCCTCATATGCTTCTGCAAAATCTGCATCACCTGCATACATGTCCTTAAGGTTTTCAAAACCCAAGGTTTTAACTCAAAACTCCTGCAGCAACAAACACTTCCTGCTCAAAGCATCAGCCACTTTGTTAGTAGTACCCGCAATATGCTTAATCAAAAATGTGAAATTCTTCATATACTCTACCCATTTTGCATGCTTCTGATTCAACTTATCCTGTTGACTCACAAACTGTAATTCATGGTTATCACTGTACAAAACAAACTCTTTTGGGATCAAGTAATGCCTCCACTTTTTCAGTGCCTGTATGATAGCATAAAATTCCTTATCATACGTGGAGTATTTCAGCTTCGCGTCATCCAGCTTCTCGCTGAAATATGCAACTGGCATGTCATCCTGACTTAAGACCGCCCCTATGGCATACCCACTGGCGTCACATTTCACTTGAAACGTCTTCTGAAAATCTGGCAACAACAACACTGGTTGCTCTGTGATCTTCTGCTTCAACAGATTGAAGCTTTTCTCAGCCTCTGTTGTCCAATGAAAAACTTTATGCCGCTTCTTCACTGTGTCCATCATTGCTGCGCTAATTCCACTGAAATTCCTGATGAATTTTCTGTAGAAACTAGCCAACCCATGGAAACTTCTCACCTCGAAAACATTTCTCGGTGATGGCCAATTCTTTATCACATCCACCTTCTCTGGATCCATCTTCAACTCATTCACCGAAATAACAAAACCCAAATAAATGAGCTCTGTCTTCATGAACGAACATTTATTCATGTTGATCAACAACTTCTCCTATTGTAGCCTTCTCATCACAATGGACAAATGTTTCAAATGTTCAGCCTTTGTCTTACTGAAGATCAATATATCATCCAGATATACGACGACAAATTTTCCGATGAATTCCCTCAGGACTTCATTCATCAGTCTCATGAATGTGCTTGGCGCATTTGTCAAACCAAACGGCATGACCAACCATTCGTACAAACCTTCATTTGTCTTGAATGCTGTCTTCCATTCATCACCTTCTCTCATGCGAATCTAGTGATATCCGCTTTTCAAATCAATCTTTGAAAAATAATTTTCCCCACTTAGGCAATCCATCAGATCATCCATTCTCGGTAGTGGAAATCTGTACCTGATGGTTATCTTGTTGATTGCTCTTTAATCAGTGCACATTCTCCAACCTCCGTCTTTCTTCAGACTGAGTACTGTCGGTACAGCACATGGAATCAAGATTTCCCTGACTAATCCTTTGTCCACCAAATCTTGGACCTGCTCTTGACCTCTTCATTCTCCTACGGCGTCAACCTGTACGCGGCTTTATTCGGCAAACTCGCTCCTGGTATGAGGTCTATGCGATGACTCACACTTCTTATCGGTGGCAACGAATGAGGTAATTCGTCCACTATGATGTCAGCTAACTCTTCCAACAGTTCTTGAACTTCAATTGGTAAATCATCCACTCTTGTGCTAGTCAGAACAATCCTCAGTTTTCTGACCACAAAGAATTGTGGATCTTCCTTTTTCTCCATCTCTGTAAGGAGTTCCTTCCCACTCATGAGAAGTATTGTATTGCTTAATTCCATCTTCACCTCTTTATCCTTTATCAAAAGTAACTTATGGGCTCTCCCATTCTTCTCCAATGTATATGTGTTCATTCTCCCATCATGAACCATATTTCTATCATATTTCCATGGTCTACCCAATAAAAAATGACATACGCCCATGGGAATAACATCACACAGGATCTTATCATGATATCCCCCTATTTTGAACTCAACTAAGCATTGTTTGGTAACACTCACTCGATGTCCTTTCTGTAGCCACGAAACTTTGTATGGACTCAGGTGATCAGTCGTTTCCAGCCCTAATTTTTCCACCATCTCGGCTACAATGAAATTATCCATGCTACCACTGTCCACGATAACCTTGCATTTTCTGTCCTTGGCTGTGCAAGCTGTCCTGAACAGTCTGGTCCTTTGTGCTGAGCTTTTCACCTCCTTCTCAGGTGTCAAAAGGACTTTATGCATCCCAAGCTATCTTCCGTTGTCTGCATCTTCTTTCTCAGCATCATGCCTCTATGCTTCAGTGATGTGAGCTTCTCCTGTATCTTTCTTTTCTTCTAGACACTCGAATGACTTGTGCCCATTCTTCCCACATGTGAAACATGTGATTACTCCTCCTCTTCCTCTACCTCGACCTCTAGTATGAGGAAGAGTGTCTGCATCATCATAATCCTCTCGCTGATCATTTTGTTGTCCTCTCTGTTCAGCATATGGCTGCCTCTGTTGTGAGGTTCCGCCTCTTTCAACCTTTCCCTGAGGTTTCTTCCATTCCTCTTTGGGATTCTGGTATTTCTCTTGGGCAACTGCTTTGCCTCTTGGCTCACTTCTGCCTCACCCTCGCTGACCTTTCTTTCGGTTCAGTTTTTCTTTGGCTTTCAGAGCCATCTGGTACACATCCTATACAGTTCGGATGGTCAACATGCTCAATTCATCCTGAATGTCATATCTCAGACCATTCAGGTATCTAGCGACCTTCTCATCATCGCTCTCCCGATGACCTGCTCTGATGTTCAGTCGGTAGAACTCCTCAGTATACTCCTTGACTGTCATCAGCTTCTGTCTCAGCTTCTGCATTCGCCTGAACAGAGTGATTTGATAATCCCTTGGGATGAACTTAGCCTTCATCTTTGCGATCATTCGATCCCAGCTTTTGATCTTTTGCTTGCCTTTGCAGCGCCTATCATCTTGTAGCTCGTCCCACCACAATGTTGCATGTCCTTTCAAGCACATAATAGCATGCTTGACTTTCTTATCCTCTTCGATATCCTCATAACCGAAGTAGGTGTCAAGAGCTCTTATCCAATCTAGCAGCTCTTATGCATCCAGACTTCCCTCATAGACTGGAATGTCCATTTTATCCTTCACACCCATCCTTGCGATGGCTTTGATCAACCATTCTGTTGATGCCTCTTCTGTTGTGACCTGCTCTTCATGTCCAGCTTCTTCTTCAACTTAGGAATCGCTAAGATCCATAGCACCAACTCCGCATCTTTTTGTTGTTTCCATCTCCTCAAGCCTTTCTCGAAGATCTCTCATCTGCCACTCCATTTCTGGATTTCCTACTGGTCTACCTCTTCTTCTCACCTCCCTATCTTCTAGGTCTGGTGATTGTCTTTCTCTTATGGGTGGCATGATGTATCCTCTTCTCTTCTACAGAAAGCAAAGAACTATTCCTACTCTGATACCACTTGGCGACGATCGCCTTCCCCACCCCTTGGAGAACGATCGCCTACACCAGGACCTTCTCTTCTCTCGGCCCTAAGAGTCCAATACTCTTCTATCTTCCTATCGGAATATCTGCACCCACAGTTCACTTACATTATCCTCCTTCTTATTATTCGAAGGATCGAAACTTCGCTACTCGCGAGTTCAACTGTTATGCATTACCTCCTCGGATCCCCGAGACCCGAGAATGTCAATTAACGCTGACTTTCTTCCTCTTCTATCGGGACCTCGCTCTATCGCCCTTCACCGATCGGAGCACCAAACACTTGGAGTTCAAACTCCCGAGATCCGATGTGTAGAGATGCCGACAACTTCGCGATCTTGTTTCCTCGGACTCTTGCTATTCGTGCGGCCGACTGATTCTAGCCTCGACTCTCGATACCTGAGACACCGACAACTCGAGTCACCTATCACGTCACCTCGCTGTGATCCACACTGTCAAGGTGATCATCAGAATATCACTTCTCGTCCCTTTGCGATTTTCGTGGCCAAGCCTTCCGCCCCTTTCTCGCGAACTCCCGATATATCGATTCACGAGTCGAGTTGTACTCCTCGTGATTTAGAATGATGCTCCTACCTTCCTGAGCTTTCAAACTTTCTCCTGCACTATAGACTTCACGTCCACTTCCTCCTTGAACAATCCCCGAACAAGAAGTGTCTCTCTCCGAGACTTATTCGTAAATCTGCATCTAGCCTATGCAACCTACTCACACATAACTTTTCTCCGTTGTCCTTTGACAACTTTGAAGACCTATCTCTTCTGAGCTTCCACGGCTTCAATTCCCTCAGGAAGAAGCTCTTGCATGCAATCCTTGCGGAAAATATTCAGCAACGCCTAAGTTTTGAAGTCTTCTCGACTCTGCGCACACCTGCAGCAGCAGTCTTTCACTTTCCTTTGCTCAGAATCACAACTCTAAGACTTCTTCCAGCCTGCACACACCTTGCATGGCTTCAATGCTAAACCTGCACTTATGAGAACTTAAAACAAAATTATTCTCTACTTGAACCCTGCAGTCACGCACTCTTTGCGGACAAATTCAACTGCACTCCTTGCAGGAATTCTCTGGTTCAAGATAGAGAAACGATCGAAACTAATTCCATGTTCTCACAGACTTCATTTCAACCATGAAATCACATACATAGCATATAAAATCAAATGTATGGCAAGAAGAAAACTCTCATGCCCATAGCATCATCAATAGACAGAGACTAACACAACCATGAAATTGAATCAAAGCTCTTTTTTATTAATTCAATGTCTGTACATGGAGGTTCTTCATACACTTCTCTGCAAGCTCTTCTCTTCTGCTTCCAGCCTCTCTTACAATGTACAAAGGAGGGTGTCTATATCCCGTTTCCCTCTCGAGCTCTACGCTATCAAATATATAATTAAATGTTCTATCTACTTCACATTAAATTCATTAAATGCCTCATCTACCTAAGGACGTGAGCTTAAAGGCTCAAGGTCCATTACAATACAAGTGCGCTTCATTAACTCTACACATTAATGTTTCGCACAACAATATCAAGGTGCTTTCAAAAAAAGAAAATTATGCTAGCTCGTCCAACTGTCTCCCGCTTTCGTGCTGGCTCTCTTGACGTGGGCGATGCTCCTGCATCACCTTGGCTGTGCTTCAAGAAGGGTGGAAAATTATCCACGAAATTGTAAGCCTGGTGGAGATTTGTTTTGAAGGGAGGAGGGTCTTCTTCGGCCGAGAATCTATCGATCTTCAAGTCTGAGCTCTCATGGATCTTGATCATTTTGATCGATATCACATGAGGGTTTGATTTATTTCATAGTTTCCTTGAGATCAACCTACCTACCCTTTTATTTCTAAAACCTAAATCGATATCACCTTTATATGGATTTCCCACAGGTCTTTTTGTATTCTTAGAAGAGGCGTTGGGATGGATGTGTTGTTCATGGCTCTGCTCAACATCTTTTGGTTCAGATATAGGCTTACTGAGGGTGGTTATAACATAGGCCTGTGTAGATGAAGGGACCGCTCTGGCATGGACTATGGTTTCCTCTATCATAGGTTTTTCAACCTCTACAACATTGGAGTCAATGAAACCATTTCGAGTCAGGAAGGCTTTCCAGTCATCATGTTCTAACTTCAATTGATGTACTAATAGTATCTTTATTAATCCGTGGTGAAACAATCTTGAATCCAACTGTTGTCTCTTATGACTGTTGTCTCTTATACCTCTTTGCCATTTTATACAGGCTTCTCCACAGGCAATAGGGCATATTTAATTGAAACCCAATGAAATTCATCAGGAAACATATATGGTATAGAAAAACAAAACCAAAACAACCTTTTCACATCACGAATTGTTTCAAGACTACTAGCAAACCATGCCACCAGTTTTTTAATAGGGACACGGACATACTTTTGTCACACTAATTGATTTTTTGAGACGTGAAGAAAAGGCTCCATGGAACCTCCTCGACCTTGGAATTTTTGAACCACTTATTTCCAGTCAAAGGAAGACCTATTTCTTGACCTAAAAACTCCTTTGTGACCTCGAACTGAATGTCTCCTACCTTGGCTCAACATCTATCAAAAGAAAGGGGAAATTCATGAGGAGTTCGCAAGTTAAAACCCTGGAATTTCTCAAGAAAAACAAGCCAGCCTTGACCCTCGAGATCCTCCCTTGCATCATCACACAAGAGAAGGGTCTGAGAGCCATTGGGTTCAATCCTGATGACCGGGGCCATTGGGATACAAAAGGTAGACAATGAAACACAGTGAGTTGGGAGGGTTTCTAGGAGAATACCAGAAGGACATTTCAGAACCAAAACTCAACAATAACCTAGCGTGTATGAACATAGGTTCTTCAATAACAAATGAAAGGTGTTATGTAAAATGAATGCCAGGAGTATATGCAAAAATCGAGATTTAGCTCGAGGTGATGGGATCATCATTGTCGGACTACCACCTCCCACAGGGTACAGGCCACGACCAAGTTCATTAATTTTTATGATTGTGCAACAAGGTGGGTTTGGTTCCTAAATTTTAGGAGAGGAAAAAATTATAAACCAAAATGTAGTGACAAGGATACGCATGACCAAAAGACACAAAATATATATCAAAGTTTAAATTAAATGGACCCTTGGTGAATCACATAACAATCCATAAGCATACTTCACATTTGAGGAGTCAATAAAGAAGATGAACTTGATAGCAAGAAACAAAATCTTTATTAACAAAAATTGTGGAGACATCTACCTTTCATAAACTTTAAATAAAGCGGTAGTCCAATCATAGGTTTTGATGCTTCATTTTCATGCCTTCAGTCATGAATGAAGCATGAAAAAGAAAACAATAGGAATAACCGAAAGATCACAATCGTATTTTCAAAAACTGCTTATGAAGAAAAATAATTGTATGACCCTAGGTAGGAAGCTACATAAATTATTATTTGATGCTTTAAAAAGTTGAAAATATGTAGGGCTTCCAACAATGGGGACTCCCTGGGAGAAGCAGTTATCTCTGTATCACTGACAAGTTCAGGTTATAAATATTTGAATGATTTCAAATCAAAGAACAACTGAAAGACATTTGAGCATCTTTCACAATCATTACGTGGTCCATCTTAAGATATATTTCATTAAAAAAATGAAATCTAGTGATAGACTTAACAAATGAAAGCCATGATGTTTAAGTTATTGGCTCCAATGATGTTGATAGGGCCACTGCTAGCAGCAAGCATCCATAGCCTCGACAGCGATGTCAATTAACCCACTCTGACACCTTTGTCCTGTCCAAGAAAATTCAAATCAGAATGAAGGATGCTTATGATCAAAAAATATTTTATTTTTACCTAAGAATTTTCTCTAACCTGACATCTCTTCGCTGCCAGCGGGCCTGGTCAGTACCCCGACGAAGTTGTCTTGGCACCATGCATGCATTTACCTACTGCCAGCAGACCTGTTCAGTATCCTAGTGGGTTTGCAAACACTTCCCACAACTCTCGGGAAAATTATTGATATAATTTATATATATCCAGAAGAGCGGGGTGATGCTGAAAATTTCGGTCTTTGGCACATTTTTTTATTTTCCATCTGCTTTAATTTTTGCTTGCTAACCTTCATCATGATCTAAAAATAGTTCACTGATGAAACTTATTTTTCGAGGAAATGAAGGCATCGTTGAGTTGCTTTCTTAAAAGTAGGGACAACGTAAAGAGCTTTTAATGATAGTCGTGTTTTCTCTCAAATGCAAATTGAAACCAAAAATCAATTCTCAACAAAAACCACCTTTAACTAGTGTACGTTTTTCTTAAGAAAATATAGCAATTGATGCTCTAACCATCCTTGATAGTTTTTTGAATATGAAGCATTATTTTCTTCCATTTGAGCTAGACTGTAATACAGACATGTTTAACTCAAAAATCCAAAACAAGAATAAAAGAAATGAAGGAAAAATGAAAAAGCAAACCAAAACAAACCAAAACAAAAATAGTTATATACAAAAGGAGTATCTCGGATTTGTCAGGCGAAATACCTGTTGAGAGCTTGGTCACTCATTGGAAAGGTGTCTGGTTGTCCCTCTAAATTATGTAGGCAGAAAGAACTAGGACCTTGTTTTTCGGTAATTAAGAATGGTCCCAACCACAGGTTTTGGAGCTTAGTATGTTCCCCTTTCCCCTCATGAGGTTTATCCCACTTAAGGACAAGATCACCTACCTCAAAATTCCTGTCCGAGGCAGAACTCGAATAAAACTAGCTTTTGACAATATGTTGATGTTGATCCAATTTTTGTTTTTCTTGAGTCCTTACCTCTTCTAACTTCAATAAAGCATTAATCTGACTTTCCAGAGGAGGATAGTATTATTCCTTAAACTTTTGCGATAGTTGCAGAGAGGGAAATAGAACATGTGGAGGAAGAATTGCTTCCCTTCCGTAAACAAGAAAAAAGGGGGAATTATCAAAAACATTTTTTGGAGTTACCCTATCAGCCCAGAGTGCATTAAATAGTGCATTATGCCAGTTTTTGTGGTTTTTGGAAACCGCCCTCTTGATAATCTTGATCAGGTTCTTGTTTGTCAATTCTGCCAAACCATTTCCTTGGGGATAATAGCTGGTAGAATATTTTATCTTTATCCCTTTTTCTATAGAAAAGGCACTCATATCTATGGATGAGAAATAGGAAGCATTATCGAACACTAGGCATTCAGGAATACCGAATCGAGTGATGATGTTTGAATTAAGGAAGAATATTACCTTACTGGTGTTTACCACTTTTAATGGCACAACCTCGGACCATCTGGTGAAATATTCTATCGTTGTAATGATGTATTTATGATGTTTCAAGGAGGTGGGGTTGATTGGGCTAATGATGTCGAGACCCCATTGTTGAAAAGGGAAATCCACCAAGACAGGTTGCAATGGGAATGTTTCCTTCTGTACTTGTCCAGAAGCCTTTTGACAGATTACGCATTTGTGACATAATGTATGAGAATCTTTGAAAAGCATGGGCCAATAATACCCTGCCCCTAATACTTTGTGGGCAGTAGTGTCTCCACCAAAATGCCCACCAGCTTCCCCTGCGTGAAATTCTGACAAGACTTTGTCTGCTTCATCTCTTACTAGACAACGCATAAGGATTCCATCAAAAATTTTGCAAAATAATATACCATTAATAATATGGAAAGGTGCAGACTTTAATCTAAATGCTATCCTCTTTTTGGGATCAAGGTGACACGGAGCTGAACCGTGTGTTAGATAAAACTTAATGTCATCATACCAAAGATTTGTAGAATTTTGTACACAACAGATTTGACTTTGATTATGTCGATCTTCAATTAACATATTAGTTTGACTTTATTGTTCTTCAACTGAATCAGCGACCAATTTACATAGACCTTGGCATCTAACAATTTGTGCCGAGGTGATCTTGAGGTCATACTCTTGTAACGATGTCACCCAGTTTGCCCGTTTTCACCCAGTTCTTTCTGTACTAACAAATTTCTCATAGTAGGGTAAGGAACAATGACTTTAGTTCTAGATTTCAGTAGATATGATCGAAAATGTTTTACCGCTTTAAAAACACCGTAAGCCTGTTGATCTACAACTGGATAATTAAGATCTTCTCCCTTAAAGGTTGATCTCTTAAACGCAATGGGAACTTCATTGTTTTCAACATTCTTTTGGGTTAGCACAGCGACATAAGATCGATCGGAGGCAAACGTGTAAAGAGTGAAGTCTCTCGAAAAGTCAGGGCTCATTAAGGATGGAGCCTCAACTATGGATTTTTTTATTGAATCAANCAAAAGCTTGACTTTCTTGAAGTCCCCAATGGTATTTCACATCCTTTTTTATTAAGTTTTGTAATGGCCTCACCATTTCTAAAAAACTCGGAATGAACCTTTTGACAAAATTTATCTGACCCAGAAAGGATTGCATAGAATTTTTGGAAGAGGGGGGAGGGAGTTTTGAAATTACTTGAGTCCTCTCGGGGTCAATGATCATCCCTTCATTTTATACTATGAATCCGAGCATCTTGCCTTGTTCCACTGCAAAGACATATTTTTTAGGATTCAGAGAGATGTCATACTTACGACATCGTTGTAAAACAGATCTCATATGGGCTAAGTGATCCCCCTTATTCTTGAAGAAAACAGTGACATCATCGAGATATACCACTACATATTGATTGATTAGACCGCGAAAAGCGATATCCATCGCTCTATAGAAAGTGGCACCGTCATTTATAAGATGAAAGGGTATCTTTATATAAGCATAGGTTCCCCATGCAGTATGGAATGTGGTTTTCAGCTGGTCTTGAGGAGACATGAGGACTTGGTTGTACCCTGAAAAACCATCTAGTAGTGACAATCTTTCAGAACTGGATACCTACTGGAGAATTTGTTCCATCAGAGGAACGAGGTAGTTGTCTTTATCATATGCTCGGTTTAATTTTTCGAAATCGACACATAGTCGGATTTCACCAATTTTCTTCCTCACAGGGACAAGGTTAGAAACCCATTGTATATGCCTTACCAGGAATATTATCTTTGCATTCAATAGTTTGTTTAGTTCCTTTTTGACCATTGATTCTAGTTTTGGATGCATCTTTCTTAACTTCTGTTGAAAAGGTTGAGTCAAGGGTTTCATGGGGATGATGTGTTGTATAATGTTAGGATCAAATTTTTTTATATCATCATATGTCCAAGCAAAGACATCCTTAAATTATTTAAACAATTTAATAAATACTAATTTCTCTTGCTCAGAACATCCTGTTCCCAAATTGATGCATTGTGGATTATCTTTAGTTCCTAGATTTACTTTTTCATGGGTCAAGGAAGAACTATTTGTTTTAAATTCACCATTTTTTTGAATTTATCATGCAAATCATAAAACTTTTATAATCTTACCACATATTTTGGGATAGAATTTACCAAATCTAATGCTTTCCAGAGACCTTGGGTCTGATATTACCGTAAAATTGTGGAGGTCTTCATCATGGGTGCCTTCATCGATAACCGTACCTTGGAAAGTGTCTTCCATGTGTAGGAAACTGATGATCTGTTGATCATCATCAAACACTCTCGAATTAGTGATGTTGTATGGGACTTATGGTCTGAACAACAACTCAATGGAAAATGCATTCAGAGAAAGGCCTTTTGCGAGAAAAAGTTTGGAAGCAACATTAGCCAACAAGTCAGCCTTAGAATTATTTAATCTTGGAATGGAATTAATGTTAAATGCAAATAATTTGTGCATTAGATTCCATACCTTAGCTTGATAACTTTTCAGGTGTGGAGATAGGCAATGAATGGAATTCCTTACCTGCCTGACCACAATTTATGAATCGTCGAATACCATTAAATTTTGTATTTTCAAATCTAGTGCCTTTTTGAGTCCTTGCAAAAGTGCCTCGTATTCAGCCGTGTTGTTTGTGCATTCAAATTCTAATCGACAAGTGATCAAAGTTTTGTTACCTCCTGGGTCAATGATCATACATCCTGCACCATCTCCATCTTTAGATTTGGATCCATCGAAGTAGAGATACCATATGCGAGTCTCATCAACCGTATGTGACATATTAGGGAGAACTGTCGACTGTGTGCATGTCATGAGTTCTGACTGTTGTTCCAGGTTAGTAATGGTAGACGTTTCTGCCATGAAATTACTGAAAAATGTGTTCATTCCTTGCATTTTGAGTGAATTATAAAAATAAGTAAATGGCTCATTGGCGTCATTTAAATTAGTCACGGTAAGCTTGAGATAACGCTCACGATTGACCTTGATTCTGTTAGGCTTTCCATTCTCTGGCAGCCACAAATGAGCCGAGTTTGTCGCAAAGTAACAATGTTGTTGTTCGGTCCAATCCCTACTTAAAAATAGGCCATATACTTTAGGGATGTCCACAACAATAATATCAATAATCTGGTGAACTTTAGGATTAGAAGATAATCTAATAAGAATATTTTTTAATTCACCTATCACCTTAACACTGGTTCGATCAAGATGAATAATTTTCAGACTTGAAGGTTGGACTTCAGCATTGATTTTTTGGCAGATAGGCCAAGGCATTACATTTGATGATGTTCCAGAATCTACCATACAATTATGTACATTCCTATTGAAAATTTCGAAGGTCAACAGAAAGGGTGGGACATTTCTCTGAGTGTTAACAGTAGAACTTTGTTTGTTTTTAGTCGCAGTCCCTGGAATTATTTTATCTACATTTGTTACACTTTTTACAACAAGTTCTCTTTTATCTGAGGGTTCTAGTGTCGTTTTAACGGGGACCTTTTGAGGTGTTTTAGGGTTGTTTTCTGCAAATTTGTTGCTATTCAGATTGTTGTTTTTGTTGTTTTCTGCAATGTTCTGAAGCATCTTTTGCAGAAAAAAATGAAATTTCAAGAATTCATAAAAAAAAATATTAGCTCTAAGTTTCTTAAGGTCTTCAATCAGAACGTATTCTAAACTTGGGGTTGTTGAATTCTGTTTAGTTTCAGTCTTCTTAAATTGTTTTTGAGGTGCATTAGTTCCAATTTTAAAAGAGGGCTTATTCTGTGTTTTTCTTTTGGTATTGTAAGGATGAACCATTTCAAAATTGTCTTGAAAGATACTATCCTTCTTGTTCAACTACAACTTCAGAAATCTCAGGGGGAACTAAGTTATCATGAGCTTCAAGGATTGTCTGTATCGCATATTGTAGGATTTCTAAATTAAGGCCTTCATAATTTAAGTTAGGTGAGTTTTTGGGAAAAGGTTTTATAAAAGGGGGTTTGTAAGACCCTTTGCTTGAAGAAGATTATTCAGCCGATCTCCTTAAATCTACGACTTGGTTTGACAATTTCTGAACGACCTTTTGTAAACTTTCTAGATCTTAACTATCTGATTGAGTTTTGGTTTGGGGATGTCTAGGAAGAATTTTTATTTTCTTCTTGGAAGATGGGGTAATCTCTGACTCATTATTGATATTATCCTTTAGGATTGGGTTATCTTTCTCAATTTGTCTTACTTCCTCAAAGGCTTCCAATAATGTTGCCTTCTTAGACCTTTTTACCCATATTTCTATGTTCTGGTGTAGGGCTTTGGTGTAGTATGCGACGATAATATTTTTAGCAAGCATTGAATCAACGGGGATTCGATTCTTTAATGTTAGAAACCTTTGATTAAAGTCTTTTATTTTTTCCTTGGGGTTCATCTTTAAACTGGAGAATTCCATGACTAAGACTTTGGGAGATTTTTCATCTCTGAATTTCTCAAGGAAACAAGATTCAAATCTATCCCAAAATACCACGTAGAGGCATTTCCTTCAAATGTGTACGAAAAAAGTCTACATACTACATCTTTGTGTTCTACGCTTCAGAGTCTAATCGATAGCATGAATTTTTTTATGTGATCCTTAGCAATTTGCTTAGAATCTGGATCGAATTTAGGAAGCCATTTCTCCAGATGTTTATGCGAAGGATGTTGGGGTCCAGGTATGGTCACAACATATTGATCGAGCCAAGGTCTGGCGGGATTGTTTGGATTTTCCATGGGCGTGGGTGGTGTCGAAGGCTGAGATGAAGAACTGCCTTCGTCAGATGACTCTTCTCCCAAAGAGGAGGGAGATGAAGGCGGTGGTGAAGGTGGTATACTAGATCCTCTGGCTGTGGGAGTGGGGATGTGATCTCAATCCATAGGATTTAGGAGAAGATCAGTGCCTTCAAGTTTCTCTATGATATCAGAGAAATCTAGCGGTTGATTCAGTGGTCGACCTAGTTGTCTGATACGGGCCAAAGCATCGTGTGTCCTTAAAAGTGATTGACGAAAAAATTATTGTACGTCGGACCCTAGAGGGTTTGGTGTTACTGCCTCAACGATAATCTGTGGATTTTCGTTTGAGGTGGTTGATGTTTGAGAAGTAACGTTGTTTTCAAAACAACTTATTATTACTATAGTGGAGCGGGTGTGTGGGGGAGGAGTCTTGTGACCTCCACGTGCCATCAATCGTGTTCAATCCCTCCTTCTAACACCATTTGTTGACGAGAAAAAATGATTGTTTGTCAATTGGAAGAACGAGTATGGTCTGGGGTTGTCTAAATAACCCAAGCCGTTCGGTATAACTCATTCTGATGGGTTTAATGGCTCTGTTAGCCAATCTATAAGTGTAGTGGCCATATTAATTTAATGTCAAATAATTAATCAAACAAAACAGTAACTTCTACTTGATTTATGAAACTCGGTAAAATTTCTTATAAATTCAACACATATGCATATAAATTGATCAACGAATAATAAAATTCATAATAGAATAAACAAATACGTAATTTAAAATACCTGGGTCTGATGCTAACCCTCTATTTTCTTCTTGTCTTGTTGACCTTCCTGTTGTTGCCTTGCCCAGCTTGAATCCATAGACCAACTCTGCTCAAAACCAAGTATCCACCCTGCCAACTAGGACAACTACCTAGCTCCAGGATACCATATGGATATCATGGCCCCCGTGCCCAAAACCCCCAGCAAACCGGTGCCCCATGTAATAACCTTTCTCGTCTATAGAACTCAAACTCTCCTCTATGCAAATCCAAGAGAACCCTCCAAAAATAAAAATTCTCGTAGAATGATAATCCCCCTCCTTCGTAAACCCTATTCCCCTCATATCCTCCTTCACCGTCCTTTCTCCGCATTTATTTCCTTATACATTCATTCATTGCTTATCCATTTATTAATGCTCCTTATCTCATTATTAATGCTCTGTATCCCCTCCGTATACATAACCCCTTCTTTCTTTTCTTTTTTAACAATATAATTTATTAAATCTTTTAAATTTATTACCCTGTTCATTCAATGTGATAGGTAATTAATTAAATTAATTAATTAACCAAAATTATAACAATTAATTTAATTAATAATATTTAATTAGTATTATTATGCCAATCTTTGTTTAGTTAAAACCATGTTAAGACAATTAATCCCCTAATTAATTTTTACTTAATAATTCATAAACATATATTCTACTAGGGTTGTTACATACACCCACCCTTTAGGAAACTTCGTCCCGAAGTTAAGGTGTCTTATGGTACAAAGGAAAAGAAACCTGGTTCACATATTCATAACAATTAACCGACATTATCAGTAAGTAAGTCAAGAAAACTCATGCATACTAGTGTATATGTACAAGAAATGCATGTGTATCTAGTACATACAAGTCTCGTGCATGTACTAATAATCAAAACTATCATCCTTTAGTAATTTATGTATGCATCCAATCTAGTCAGCAAGACTAGTCTTTTATAAAAGACAACAACCAATCAATTGTTTTATAAATTCCTTAATTACAATTATCCATTTCAACAATTTTATTTAGACAACTGTGGTTTAGTTACAAAATTATGAATATTCATATATACACATTTCTTTTTTTTTTTAATGGAAAACATTAAATTCCACCACAAGACAGATCTCTATACCTTCTCAACTATTACTACTCATCCTTCCTCCCTAACCTACTTCCATATCCATTCCTATCCTTCCTTTGCTAGACTATCTTGCAGCGTCAACTATATTGACCTAACTCCAAATAGAACTCGTAAGCAGAAGTGTCGCTATCTCGACCAAGATTCCCTAGCAGGCATCTGACAGTCATCATCACACGTCTTGGGGAGCATTAAATAACACCGTCCTCCCATGACTTCAGGTTTCGGAGGATACACGGTGGGAAATGCCTCCACCCCTCCTAATAATAACTAGGGTCCACACCTTATAATGGAATATACAGTGGCACCGTGTTGCTGGGGTTTTTGTCATCGTTTATTCAGTTTTGGGCAGTGTCATCACCTGAAATCATGCACTGGTCCACATATCATAGCAATGCATCCAAACCAATATAAATTCCAAATACAATATTCATACCATAATGTTTCTCGGTTAGTGGTCTTGATATCCACTTTCATCATCATTATCCCTTGGCTATTTCATAGCCCATAACCTGTAGATTAGTTTGTAACCCAAACTCATAC